>BQNB010060042.1:0-37079 GCA_026074375.1 Tanacetum coccineum | reverse complement strand
TTCTATATAGCTTCATCACCGTCTATTTGTAATTTAAAAATCGTTGTTATAGAGTGAAAACGTTTATAATTATCGTTTTAGTAAAACTGGCATAATTTTCGCGTTTTAAGCCCGATTTTGACGTTTCTTATGCCCACGCTTTCGTATTAGGACGAGTTATCATAATTTGACATTTGAAAAATAAAGTTATTTTTATAGTTTTAGTTATCGTAAAACCCGTAAACGTCGTATTTTATTCGTTATAGCTCCGTTTTTAGCGATTCTTTCGAGCACGTTCTCGTTATTGAAAATTCTATCAATTTATAAGGTTTACAAAAATAAAAGTTTCTGTCATGAATAGTGTTTTTACTGTTCATAGTTTATAAAGTTATTTTTATAAACTTTTAATTACCGAAAACCCGCGAAATTCATAACTAATTCGATATTAATTGAAAAATTACGATTCTTATCATTTTGGAATCCTAAAAATATGTTTTATTAGTTAAAATTATCAAACTTGCTGTTTGATTTAGTTTTTATAAAAGTTATTTTATAAAATTCGTTTAATTAACGTATAACTCGTAATTAGCGTAACTTTTTCGTTATTTATCCGTTTGACAAGTTTCTTACCTTTTCGGAATCGTTACGAGATGTAGAATATTTATAAAACATAATATCCACTGTTTGGAATTCGATTCCAAACAGCCCCTTAATATCTATATATTTACTTATTTATTAAACTTGTTTTATATACTTTTTAACTAAGTAATTTCCACAAGTTTTTCCCCTACTCTTAATATACTATATTATACATATTATATAATCCATAGTTCATAATTTGTCCATTTGTCCAAGTCATTAAGTCCTTAACAACATTTTTAAACCATAATCTCCATAAGTAACTTTTTACTACAAGTTCATCCATAACCACTTTTACATCATAACCATAAGTGTACAAGTCTTTTACTTCCATTATGACTTTATTTTAGTGTCCATATATCATGACTAAAAGCTCATAAAACTATATTTACAAGAAAAATCCATGTTTACAAGTTAAACATATCCTAATGGTGATTTCACTACATAAACATCACATATACATATAATCATATAGATGAAAAGTTAAGGGCTTTAGATAACCTTAATGAGATGATGAATGATGATGACAAACAAGTGCTAAACCCTTGTTTAGACTTTAAACCCAAGATTATAACCAAGAAAACCCTAGTTTCCAAAGCAAAACCCTAATCTTGATTTATTGCTTCAACACTTGAAAATGGTTAGCCAATGTTTGGAAACATCTTATAATGTCTTAAGAATGATGTATGTAGGTGTGTATAGGTGGTAGAAAATTTGATATGGATTTGGTACAAAGGGGTGTTTGAGCCGTGGCATATGAGAGCACCAAAGGAGGAGTTTTTGTGATTTTTAGCTAAGTGTTTTGCATGAATGAATTTCTATCTCAAGTGTACAAGTATATATGGTAAGTCTTTGGTCAAAAAGTAAGCATTAGCTAGTCAAAAACATGGTGAGGGTTTTATGGATCTTGGTTGAGTCAAGGGAACAAAGTATGGTAAGGTTTAATGAGATGATATGGTACAAAGACCTAGTTGAAAGATTTATTTCATTTTTCTTGTATAAATTGCAACAAATTCGTCCCATGTATGATATATATGATATATTTTTGTAACTTTTATGTATTGGGTATAAAAGTGGGTATTTGTTGAAGCGTAGAAAAGTTTTGGTGGTTCCGGGTATGCCTAAACGTACTTTATCGCGAAACGTACATAATTTACGTAACCGATAAAAATAAAATAAACAACGACCATAATTATTCTCAAAATAATTATTTAATACTTGATTGATGTAAACATTTAATCGTTTGACGCCCGTTTACATTGAACGCTAATTTTTAACGTACGCGATTTAACTTAACGTTTACAATTAAAAACAAACGCGTACAATACAAAAGGTACATAGCGGATTTATTAACGAAGTCAATGACCCTAAAACACGGGGTGTTATATTGGGATATAATTGCAGTTAAAACGTAATTTTTACAAGTCGGAGGACCAAAAGTGCCAATTTATAAACTATAGGGTTAAAACTGTCATTTTCAGATTTTAATAAGTTTAGGGGCTGTTTTGAACATTCTGAAAGATAAGGGGGCTAATATGAAACTATAAGGACCTAAATTGCAACCTTGTAAAGTGGAAGGACTAAAAGTGTAATTATTGAAACTTAAGGGTTTAAAATGCAAATGTTATATATTGATAGACCCAGGGACTGTTTTGTATTTATAAGAAACTTAAGGGTGTTTTGTAAACAAAAGTGAATTGTGTAAACACTTAACGATTCAGGCAAATTATAATCGGACATTATTCGGTTTAAACCACGACTTAATAAATATAAGTATTTATTAACAAAGTTATACGTTTTCCCAAGTGCCATCGTAATTATACAATAATCATGTGCGCCACCACACAAGTGATAACAGTATATATAAATTTATAATTGAATTTAGTTTATACACTGAGTCATTAGCCTAAATATGTAGACTAAGACTTGACCGTATTTACTTAGGTATTTGACGGTGTGATTCATTGCTTACTTGGATATATATTTATCATCCCGAGGACTACCTTCTAAGGTGAGTTCATGGCCCCACGTTTTTACATTTATTTAAATGGTTTACATCTTTGGGGTGAGAACATGCTTTGTTTTTACAAACTGGACGCAAGTGTACATTTTATACAATGATTACGTGTTTGCCTAAGTAGCGATAACCCATTGAGCCCTTTTATCATGAACTGTCAATTGCTGGATTGTGAGCGCGAATGTTATAAATGGATCTATTTGGGATTGACGTCCCCGTTTGGGTGAGTAGCGCTCACTGTGCCAGTCTGCCGGACAACAAACGTATACCAAGTCGGATTTGAGATGTTGAGGGTTAGAACATCATTCATGGGCAAATGTTGGCAATTTATTGCATTAATCTACGTCAGGATTCAGTGTCATGAGCTTAGGAAGCCGTAATTACTTTTTATGATGTTTGCATGTGTTGCTAAATCATATACTTGGAAATCTTGCGGTCCTACTATTGATTTACATAAACCTATGAATTCACCAACTTTATGTTGACGTTTTAAGCATGTTTTCTCAGGTCAATAAGGCACGAGGTACCAAGATACATTGGGGGGTCACTTTTTTGAGAGTCAGTACTAAATATTTGGGGCGTATTACATTTTGAGAACATTTGTTATAAACTGAAATCTTTACTTATGTTGTCGAACAATTTGAAGCTATGAGCTTATGTAATGAACAAGTATTTTGTTAAATCCAATGTATATTTTTTTAAACGACACGTTTAGTGGTCGTTATCATATCTTGTGCTACTAATCTATGAAGTAACGCCCTCGGATATTCAACATTCCGCTGCTACCCAGATTTGGGGGTGTTACAGATTGGTATCAGAGCCAAGGTTATAGAGAACCAGGTCAAAAGTTTTGTCTGGACTATAACCATTTTCAAACACTGTTTTCACAAATGGGATTTGCGAGGGACATACATGCATTACTTGTTTACATCTAGCACATATATGCTTACATGATACACACTATTTTAACATTAGTAGGGTACTAAGTGCTTACATGATTGATATATGCGTATATAAAATATACTAAGTATATTACTATAAGACTCTTATAAATAAATCTTATAGATATAACATAGAGACCACTCTTATAATTAAAGCTTATAGACATATCATACCGATCTTTCCTATAAGTAATACTTATATAGGTTATTTTTGCTTTTTGCAGTAATCATGTCTTCTGCGACATCTGCGGTTACCTACACTTCCGTTTACACCGACTCTGAGCCCGGCAGAGCCTTCTGGGGAGCCGATGATGAGGAGATATCTGAGGGAGGCATCCCACGGGTCATCGTATTAGGATACGACGGACTCCCGATGCAGCCAGTAGCCCCACCATCACCGGATTACATACCAGGCCCAGAGGATCCACAGACACCGCCAGTTCCTCAGGACGAGGATGAGCGTGAGCCTATGTTCGTACAGGCACATGATCCTGACTACGTGCCAGAGCCTATATACCCTGAGTATATACCATTGGAGGATGACCATGAGTTTCCAGCTGAGGAGCAGCCATTACCTCCTGTTGATTCACCTACTGCTGAGTCACCCGGATATGTTACTGAGTCGGATCCCGAGGAGGATCCAGAGGAGTACGAGGATGATGAGACAGAGGATGGTCCGGTCGACTATCCTATGGACGGGGAAGATGATGGAGATGATGATGACGGCGATTCATCTAGGGATGACGCCAATGATGAGGATGAGGATGATGAGGACGAGGAGGAGGAGGAGGAGGAGGAGGAGGAGCACTTAGCTCCGGCCGACTCTGCTATTGTTGTACCTGTTGATGAGCCTGTTTTCCCACCTGAGGGAACAGAGCCTGTTATACCACCACCCTCTACTGACATTACTATTGGGGCTAGGATTACCGTCCGGCCTCAGACTTCCATATCCCTTCCACCAGAGGCAAGTTGAGAGACTTTCTGCCATGACTACTCCATCACCATCACCACCTATCTCACTATCACCACCCTCTGCAGGGGAGCGCCTTGTTAGGAGCATGGCCCCACCTGCACATTTATCACCACTACCTATGCCATCACCATTACTACCATCATCTGGGTGTCCAACCCAAATCCAGACACTCAGGATAGCATCCACTCAGGCTCTCATTGATGCAGTTACTGCCGCATTACCATCACCTTCACTACCACCACTACCACCATCTCTATACATACCACCACCTGTTGACCAGTAGGAATGATAATACACGATCTGAATAGTTCTCCAAGGCAAAGAGTTGTGTTTTTCTTCCACTCTAGGTTTCCCGATATGAGGTTAGAAAAAAGAAAAAAAAAAAAAGTTCTACTGCTAGACCTACTAGAGGTCAGGGGATAGATTATGGGTTTGTCAGCACGGTAGATGTTGAGGAGAGGTGATAGGGGATTAGAGATGTTGGGTACGGTATTAGGGATACTTAGGTAGATCCAGCAGAGACAGTGCCTGAGATAGCATCGGTGACCTTAGTAAGGTCAAAAAACTAGGGGTCACAGAGCTTGCAGAGCACCATGAGCAATGATACACAGGACATGTATCTTTAAACTAGAGTAAGGCTCGGATAGTAGTCTCGTAAATCCAAAGCGAAGTCATTATGGACTCGCAGCGGTCAATTTTACCCTTATGGGGGGGATTATAATGACTCTTTTCCCACAGGTAGACAGTATGGATGGTGGAGGAGGATGCCTATGCTTCCCGAGAGGCTTGGGCTCACTCGATAGGATTGAGTCAGGAGACTCATCAGGAGCTTCAGACCCATCGTGATCATGTGTATGCACACGAGACCCATCTTCAGGCACACCAGACACAGCTACAGCTGCAGAGTACTCTCATTCAGACACAGCATCAGGTACATGAGACTCGCTTTCAGATGCATCAGGCTGAGTTAGCAGCACTTCGAGAGACTGACCGTAGGCGTTAGACACAGATGATAGAGACTCTCTGAGTCATTAGAGACATGAGGTGAGAGATGAGCGACATGCAGGCCGAGTTGTTAGCACTGCGAGGGCAGCAAAGGAGAGCTAGACAGCCAGGACCAGAGGCTAGGGTTCCAGATCACCAGGATGCTTTTGGGGATGTTGACAGTCACATCTAGTGATTTATGTTATTTTATCTTGCTAGGTCATTGTACATGCATGTTAAGTATTAGGGGTTTTCCCCGCTAACATAGCCTTAGATCTTTTGTATTGTTTTATGTGTACTCAGACAACTATTTCATGTAAAATTTTCAAAGTTATGAATGAAATGGATGTGTTATGTTGTACTCTATACCTCTCTTGTGTTGACATCTCATCTATACATTATTATATTCTGTCATATAACCTCATATTTTGTCTTTTGTGATCTAGACAAATCATGGCACCTACGACCAGAAGAGGACCGAATACCCCTGTTAACCATACCAAACAACCAACCAACCCCAAACAACATGACTCCAAACCGATCCAAGCAATGAATGACCAAGCTCTTTCTCCCTGCGAAACTCCACCATGGAGATGGAAGCCACAGTTCCGACACGAGGATAACCGAAGGAAAACGTGCCAACTACCTGCGCTGCCCTTATTATTTTATTAAAATACTGCTGACTTCATAAAGTGTCAACCTTTGAACTTCAAAGGGACTGAAGGCGTGGTTGGTATTGACTCGGTGGATATGAGAAGATGGATGTCGAGTTACAATATCATTGTATGTGCTATTTGTAACACCCTCCAATCTGAGGTATGCAGCCGGAAATGTAGAATAATACGAAGGCGTTACATTATTGGGTCCAATAGCACAAGATTAGAAACGACTACTAAACGTGTCGTTTGAAAAAGATACATTGGATTAACAAAATACTTGTTTGTTACATAAGCTCCATGCTTCCAAATGTATCAACTAATAGATAAAGATCCCGGTTTATAAACAATTGGTCCCCCCCCCCCAAAAAAAAAAATGTAATAAGACCCCAAATCTTAAGGTGACTCTTCAATTATTGACTCCCAATGTATCATCGCACCTCGTGCCTTATTGACCTGAAAAACATGCTTAAAACGTCAACATAAAGTTGGTGAATTCATAGGTTTATGTAAATCAATGGTAGGACCGCAAGATTTCCAAGTGTATGATTAAGCAACAGATGCAAACATCATAAAAAGTAATTACGTTTCCTAAGCTCATGACACCGAGGCTCGACGTATATGAATGCAATTATAATTTGCCAACTGGTGTCCGTGAATGATGTGCTAACCCTGCAACATCCCAAATTCGACATGGTATGCGTTCGTTCCCAGTGATAGCTAGTCACCCGAACGGGGAGTGTCAATCCCTAATAGATCTATCCATAACATTCGCGCCCGCACAATGTAATTCCCAACCACATCTATGCAATTAACAGTTCATGATCATGGACATAAAGGGGTTATGGTAACTTAGGCAAACATGTAATCATGGCATAAAGTACACTTGCGTCCAGTTTGTAAAACAAAGCATGTTCTCACCCCAAGGATGTAAATCATTTAAATAATTTTAAAGCATGGGGCATTGAACATCATCCTTAGCCGATAGTATCTCTGAATGAATAGACAATATCCAAGTAGGTAGTGGATCACACCGTTAAGTACCTAAGTAAGTACGGTCAAGTCTTAGTTTACACATTTAACTAACGACTCATTGTATAAACTAAATCTCATTTTAAGTTTATATATACCGTTATCACTTATGTGGTGACACACAAGATTATTGTATTTATAGTTTCGATGGTTCTCGAGAAACGTGAGATTATTATTAATAAATATACATTATTTATTAACTTGTTATTAAATCGCTCGATGTCCGAGTATCTTACCGTTCGACCGATTTGTCAAGTATTTTACTTTTGTTTCTAAAATACCTTTAAGTTTCTAGTTATTCCACTTTTAGTCCCTAGGTCTACAAATATACATATTTATATTTTAAACTTTTTAGTTTTGGAAATGACATAAATAGTCCCTTAAGTTTCTAAAAAGGATAGTTTAGGTTTTTATAGTTTACACTTAAACCCTTAAGTTTCAGAATATCACAAGAATAGTCCCTGGAGTTATTGAAAAATCGAATTTGACAAATTTAGTCCCTCATGTTTCGGCATTTTACAGTTTTAGTCCCCCGACTTGTAAAAATCGCATTTTCATCCCAATTAAATCCCGACAAGTGGTATTTGGTCTTATTTAGTCTAAATAAGCCAACTCAATCATTTCGGCTTATAAATAAGCCATCCGAGCTTATTTTGGCTTAACGGGCCTTATTGGGCCCGTTAAGGTCCGTTTAGGTTTCTAAAGATCTATTTTAGTTTCAATAAGTCCAAAAGTCTATAATAAGCTTATACGGGGCTGTTAAGCTTAAAATAAGCTCGACGAGCTTATTGAAGCTTATTTCGAGCTTATTGGGCTTATGGGCCCAATAGCTTAACCCCGAAATAGGGTCTTAATGTTTCTAGCATTTAGCTTTATTACCCATTTGTTTTCAACTTAGCTTATTCTGTTTATTTTTCTAGCTTAAATTAAAAAACCAATAAGCTTCTGAAATTGGGCCGGTTTGGGCCCGGTGAGGCCCGATAAGGGTTCCAAAGCATTTCGTTTGGGTCCATTGAGGGTCCATTAAGTATATATAAGTCTATAACACTTGGAAGGTCCGGTTTGCTTATTTCGCTTATCGATAAGCTAATAGGCCAACTGTTTGGGCCTATTAGGCCGGGTATGAACCCGAATGGGTCCTAGAGGTCGGGGCTTGGTCCATTAAGTACATTTAAGTCCGTTAAGCTTATTAAGCCCCCATAAGATCACCAATAAGTTTACTCGAGCTTATTGTGAGCTTATTTGCTCATTTAGGGCTCGTTAATGGGCTAGGAGGCCCATTAAGGGTGCGTTTGGGTTTCTAATGAAGTAAAGGCCCCATATGAACAACATGGACACTCCCCTTTATATTAAGGCCCCGAGTGTGACTTATAATAAGCAGCGCTTATTAATAAGCTCTCGTTGGGCCTTGTTGGGCTCGATAGCGGCCGTTAGGGTTCGTGTTGGCTCAACGACTTTGCCAAAGGGTCCATTTAGTTCTTAGTATCAATTTTAAGCTCAACAAGCCGCGTATAAGCCACCACAAATAAGTTGTTTTTACTTATCGTGGCTTAATGAGCCTTGTGGGCTCGCGTTGGGCCTCGCAAAATGGACCCGGTTAGTTCCAATAAGGGTCCGAATGGTTCATAACTAAGTTAAATGGTTCCGTTTAAATTTCCTAGTACCAAAACGAATATGTTTTACATTTCCTAAGCGTGCCCCGCAACATTGCAAAACGTCTATTATTGTCGATACGTGTTTCCACACCCTCACACGGCGAGTTTTTCGTCTATAGTTTACGATAGTTTTCTTTTAAATCATCGAACAAGGCCTTATTACCCACGTCCGTGTACATTTTATATTACAGTTCATTGTTCGAGTTAGCTTATACTTTACTAGCATAAGTGGCAAGTTTATTAAACTAATATAAAGTGGCTCACAACACGTCATTTCATATTATCCATGCGTGTTTTCACGCTAGTAACATCCGCAATGCACACACACCATTGAACTCCTAGGCTAGTTTATTCAGATAAACTAATACTTTACAATTTACAAAGGAAATGTGTTGCGTGCAACTTACAAGGGTCCTAGAGTTTTGATGGCGCGTTTAGAAGAAAACCCGACTCGTTTGCACCTTAAACGCGTGTAATCCCAAACTCCAAGTCTCGTATACTTCTCTTATCCCCTTATACGCGATCTTAAACGTACCTTGTGTCCTTAGGAGGAAAATGTGGGTCGAGTTTGGTTAGGAGTGGAAGTGTGAGTGTTTGGCTTGCGGGTTGTAACCCGAACAAGAGGGAGGAGGGTTTGAGGAGTTGTGGTGATTAAACAAGAGTGTCAAATGGTTAAGTGTACATGTTATTTATAGGTATGAAAGTCTAGTTAACTTTTCTAGTCCACACCCAAACCAAATCGTGCCCTAGGGGGCGGTTTTGAGAAGATTTTAGTTAATCTCACATGGTTTTGAGTTAAACCACCTAGTACAAGTATTAATGAGAAGGTTTGTACAAGATCATTGCTTAGCTAGCAAAATCTTGAAGATTTTGTGTGTATGTATGTCGTGACCGGGTATAGAGGGAAAAGGATCAACAAATTTGGTCATTAACCACTAGGTATTAGTTACTAGGAACATTAAGTACCATTCATTTAATGCTTAGAGTTTGTACATGTACCCTTAAGATAAATTAGGAGATTTTAGCTAGCATAAAATCACCAAGGACGATTGTTTTTTTTGTAATGCAAGTTACTTTGCACATTCGTCATTAAAAGGGGTCTAAACACAAAGGCATTGATTAAATTTTGTGTTTAGGCTTTTCAAATGGGTTACTGTTTGTAGTCTAGCATTTCCGGGTGCCGTCAAATGTTATTTATATCGCGATACCGTAACCCTTTTACGTGACCAAAATAAACAAAAAATACGCAAATTACATAATTAACATCAAAATAATTATCCTACTTGGTTGATGAAAACCTTAATTATTTTTTGTTGACCGTATACATCATTGATTATTCAGCACGCGTTTTAGGCTTTAAAAGTAAACCTTAAAGTAAATCGTATCCGGACTAAAAATAAATAGTGAAGAATAATAGAGTCCTAAAATGACCTGAAATTGAGAAATGTTACAGTCTCCACCCGTTAAAAGAGCTTTTTCCTTAAAGCTTAAGACCTTGTAGTAGATGACGAAGCCCGGTTTGTGAAAAGCAGTGGGTATTTCTGTTTGAACGAATCTTCACGTTCCCAAGTGAACTCAAGACCTCTCCTAGAGTTCCAACGAACCTTAACCAATGTTATCCGACTTCGCTTTAATCGTTTGATCTCCCATTCTATGATTTCAACGAGCTCTTCCACAAACTAGAGCTTATCATCAACGTGAATTCCTTTCAACGACATGGCCAATGGTTTGTCAGCGTAACATTTCTTTAGACTAGACACATTGAAAGTATGGTGAACCTTGCTCAACTCTTGAGGAAGTTCCGGCCTGTAGGCAACCTTCCCAACCTTGGCTAACACCTTGAAAGGTCTGACATATCTCGGGTTTAACTTGCCCCGCTTACCGAATCGTACAACCCCTTTCTAAGGTGAGACCTTGAGCATCACCCTATCCCTAACTTCGAACTCCATTGGCTTATGCTTCAAATCAGCATAGCTCTTTTGTCGATCCTGAGCAGCTTGAATTCTCTGCTTGATCAGGACGATATTTTCTGTTGTTTCCTGGATCATTTCCGGAAAAGTAAGTTGAGCTTCCCCAACTTCAGCCCAACACACAAGTGATCGACATTTTTGGCCATAAAGTGCCTTAAAAGGTGTGGCCTTTATGCTAGCGTGATAACTGTTATTATATGAAAATTTGGCTAATGGCAAATGCTTAACCCAACCTTTTCCAAAATCAATCACGCAAGCATGTAGCATGTCCTCGAGAGTTTGAATAGTCCTCTCGCTCTGATTATTGGTTTTTGGATGATACGCGATGCTCATACTTAGATCTGTACCCAAAGCTTTCTGAAATGATCTCCAGAAGTTTGATGTGAACCTCCCATCACGGTCACAGATGATTGAAATAGGTATTCCGTGTCTTGCTACTATCCTGTTCAGGTACAACCTTGCCAACTTGTCCAATGGATCATTCTCCCTTATTGGCAAGAAGTGAGCAGATTTTGTAAGTCGATCCACAATCACCCAGATGGTGTCAAAATCTTGTGACGACTTACGAAGCTTGGTGATAAAATCCATCGTGATATTATCCCACTTCTACTTGGGTATTGCTGGTTGTATTAACAATCCTAATGGCTTTTGATGTTTGGCTATTTGTTTGGGAAGATCCAAGCCAATAGTCATAACTAAGGCTCGAACCCGCAATGGCTCAAGCTGTTCCTTACGGTCAATGCGCCAGACAATACGTTTGCCTTCCCCGGGTGATAACGAATGTCACAATCGTAATCACTTAGCAATTCTAGCCAACGGCGTTGCCTTATGTTTAGCTCCTTTTGGTCAAGAATGTGTTGTAGGCTTTTATGGTCGGTGAACACGGTGCATTTGGTTCCATATAGATAATGTCTCCATATCTTTAGAGTAAACACCACCGATCCAAGTTCTAAATCATGAGTGGTGTAGTTCTTCTCATAAATTTTTAATTATCGAGAAGCATAGGCAATCACCTTCTCTCTCTGTATCAATACAACACCTAAACCCTTGTGTGAAGCATCACAATAGACCACAAAATCTTTGCTTCCTTCAGGTAAAGCCATAATTTATGCACTACACAACTTCTGCTTTATTAACTGAAAAGCGTTTTCTTCCTTTTCACCCCAGTCAAACTTGATTCCTTTCTGAGTAAGCTTTGTCATTGATTTAGCAATCTTCGAAAATCATTTAATAAACCTTCGATAGTAACCAGCAAGACCTAAAAATTAGCGGATCTCCATCGGTGTCTTAGGAGATGTCCAATCCTTGATAGATTCTATCTTGGCTGGATCCACATGAATAACTCTGCTATCAATGACGTGACCAAGAAATTGTACCTTCGGAATCCAAAATTCACACTTTAAAAACTTGGCATATAACTTCTCCTTCTTAAGCAATTCCAAAATTTCCCTAAGATGTTCTTCGTACTCTTTCTTGTCCTTTGAATAAATAAGTATATCATCAATGAAGACGATTACGAACTTATCCAAGTAAGGCTTGCACACTTGGTTCATGAGGTCCATGAATACCGTAGGTGCGTTTGTTAGTCCGAAGGGCATAACCTGAAACTCGTAATGAAAATACCGAGTTCAGAATGCCGTCTTTGGAATGTCTTGTTCTCGTACTCTCAGCTGGTGATAACCCGATCTCAAATCTATCTTTAAATAAATGCTGGATCCTTAGAGTTGATCGAATAAATCGTCGATCCTCGGGAGTGGATAACGATTCTTTACTGTTAGCTTATTTAACTCCCGGTAGTCAATGCACATTCTGAATGACCCATCTTTCTTTTTAACAAACAAGACCGGGGTTTCCCAATGTGAGGAACTAGGTCTTATGAAGCCTTTATCGGAAATCTCTTGTAGTTGTTTCGACAATTCCTTCATTTTGGACGGTGCCAATCGGTACGGTGCTCGAGCTACGGGCGCGGCTCCTGGAATCAAGTCGATCTAGAATTCCACTGGTCGAACTGGAGGAAGACGCGGCAAGTCCTCGGGAAATACTTCCGAAAAATCTCGAACGATTGGTACGTCCTTAAGTTGCTTTCCTTCCGACTTGTCCTCCTCCTTCTTGGTGGATATTTGAGCCAAAAAGATCTGACATCCTTTCGCCATGTACTCTTGAGCCTTTGAACATGAGATAATGGTCAACCGAGATTCTATGCCGTTGTTACTTTCGTTACCACAAGTCAAAGTTTCATTCCCATAGGGAACTTGAACAAGTTTCTCATCGCACACGATCACGGCGTGACATCTTCTTAACCAGTCCATACCGATAATGACATCGAAAACTAACTAGTCTCTATGGGCATTAGATCTATGTGGAAAGGAGTGGTCTAAGAAATTTAAAGTGCAACCTGTTTAATAGTGTCAATCCCGATAATATTCCCATCAGCTAATTCAGAAACATCTCTAATAACAATTTTCTAATGGAGTTGGGGCGGATGTTAATCATGAACATAAATTACCAGTGGATATTAATGCTCCCTCCTATCAGCCACCTGTGTTGAAATAAAGATAGATGCATAGTATATTACTTTAAGAGGAATGTACAAGTTGCAACATGTGCGCATCAGGGTTTACCAATGCATTTCCTCTATTTTCTGATTCCCAACTGCATAACCCATGCCTTTGCTGCATTCCTATTTCCTCCATCGCTTTATCTTCAACTTAGGTCAATCTCTCTTGAAGTGCCCTAGTGATCCACACTCTAAAACAAACATTTCCCTTTGGGAGTTGTGTGTGTGTGTCTTCTGAAGTATTAGTAACATTTGTTCCATTACTAGTACTCCTGCAATCACGAGCAATAATATGCCAACCTTTGTTTCAATTGTTTCATTTCTGGGTGCATCGGGCTATTGATGGTGAAGATGGCAACTTGGTGCATCTTGGGTATAGATCTCCCCCCATAGGCCTTCTTTAGCTTGTACACTATATGTTGCCCTGGCGACATTCTGCCTCTGAAGGGTTGTTGCTGGTGGACTTTTTGGTGTGTTTCTGGTTGAATCATCAAGCTTCCCTTTGTTGTCGAAATTGCCTTTTCTGACATAGGTACGGAGTTTATGATCCGATAACAGTCGTTGGCCAACTCAAATTTGGACTCAGTCCAACATCTTGGCTCTGGCGACTTTGACTTCCATAAAATGTTGTTAGGAAGTCATGATTGGTAACTTGTCGACCTTCTCGGTTTCGTTGGCAACAAACTTGATTACATATCAGGGTTAGCTCTTGGAAACGTTCAGTCTATGCTGGAACATCGTTCCCCTTGACTTTTAGGTTCCACAGCTCGATTTCTAATTTCTTCATTTCACCCTGCGGATAATACTTGTCTGTCATATTTTTCTTGAGTACTTCCCAAGTCATCGTATATGCCTCAGGACCTAAGGTTCTTATCTGACCATTCCACCAAAATCAAAGCTAGCACCTTAACCGGAGTACAGGTCGGCAAACTTTACTTGATTCTTAATAGCACAAACCACTGATATGACCTGACTCATCTTCTCTATTACCAAGTCAAACCAACCAAGCCTTCAGTCCCCTTGAAGTTCTAAGGTTGAAAACTTTCATGAAGTAGCGTAAAAAAACATATGGGCGCGCAGTTTGCACTTTCCTTCGGTATCCTCGTGCGAATGTGGCTGCCATCTCCATGGTGGGTTTACACATAAGAGCTTGGGCCTCTTATGCGTTGTATGGTGCCTGCCATGATTTGTCTAATCACAAAAAGACTAAAAACATGAGGTTATATGAAAGATGATAATAATGTATAGATGATAGATGATCCAATCATGAGAGGTATTATTATTCAGTATGACATAACACATCCTTTTCATTCAGAACTTTGAAAATTTCATGGACAATTAGTTGTCAGATTACACTAAATACAATACAAAAGACTTAAATGGCTATGCTAGCGGGGGAAAAGCCCGTAATACTTAACATGCCTGTAACAATGACGTCCTAGCAAGATTAATATAACATAAATCCCTGGATTGCTGTGACTGTCTGATTCTAGAAGCCATCCTGGGGAATCTGGAATCACTAGCCTATGGTCCATGGTATCTAGCTCTCCTTGTTGTCTTGCAGTGCTAACAAATCGGACTCTACATGTCACTCATTCTCTCGCATCATGTCTTTAATGACTCAAAGAGTCTCTACCATCTTGCTCGCCTGACACCTACGGTCTAGTCTCTGGAAGAGCTGCTAAATCAGCTTGCGGCATCTGAAAGCGAGTATTATGTACCAGTGTGCTTTGTTTATGCTTTGTGTTATGAAATGGGAGTACCCTGCAGATGTTAGATGTGTTGTGTGCCTGGAGGATGGCCTATCATGTTGCATATACATGATCACAATGGGTTTGATGCTCCTGATGAGGTCACATATCAATCTTATCGCTTGAACCCCAAGCCTCTCGGATGCATAGGCCCTCTTCCTCCACCAATCATACTGTCTCTCTAAAGAGTTCAAACTTATCCCCCATAAAGTAGATCAACCCGCTGCGAGTCCATATCGATCGATATGTATTTACAAGACCTACTATTCCTGAGCATCCTCTGTAAAGCATACAAGTCATGTTTATCATGCTCATGGAGCTCAGCAGATCTGTGACCCTTAGTTATTGGACCTCTCCCACGAGTCAATAGGTGCTATCTTTGGAATACTGCCCTCTGCCAGATATATCCATGTATCACCTAATACCTGTACCCAACATATCTAAACCCTGTCGCCTCTCTTCAGCATCTACCATTGCTGACAAATCCAGAATCTATCCCTGCCTCTGGTAGGTCTAGCTAGTAAACTCTCCCCCGACCTCTTATTTGGGCCTAGGGTGGACAAATACAACCTCTTACAGGGAGGCTGCTCGAGACTCGGATATATCATACCTATGGTCACACAGTTGGTGGTATATATAGAGCATGGTGGTAGTGGTGCGTAGTGGAAGTGATGGTAATGCGCCAGTAACTACATCAATAAGGGACTGATGTGGGATGCTATCCTGAGTGTATGGATTTAGGTTGGACACCCAGATGATGGTAGTAAGGGTGATGAATGTGCAGAATGGTGGTGATCCAACCAACCTAACCTTCAATCCATCTGCCAACACATTACATAGCCGATTTGATTTTAGGGCAGGTGGGGCTATGCTCCTAACAAGGCGCTCCCCTGCAGAAGGTGGTGATAGTGAGATGGGTGGTGATGGTGATAGAGTAGTCATGGCTTAAAAGTCTCCAACCTCATGCACTCGGTGGAAGGGATATGGATAGTCTAAGGAACCGGACGGTAATCCTAGCCAAACTAGTAATTTCAGTAAAGGGTGTGGTGTATATAGGCTATGTTTCCTTCAGGTGGAAATCAAGTCATCAACAGGTATAACAATTGTAGAGCCGGTCGGAGCTATGTGCTCCTCCTCCTCGTCCTCATTCATCCCTCTCCTCACACTATCAGCGTCATCCCCAGATTAATCGCCGTCATCATATTCCCTGTCCATAGGATAGTAGATCCGGACCATCTCTGTCTCATCATCTGAGTACTCCATTTGGACTCCTCTCGGAGATCTGACTTAGTAATATCCGGGTGACCTCAAGCAGTATGTGATAAAAAAGGATGTAATGGTGTCCTCAGCTAGAAAACTCTTGCTCATCCTTCAAGAAGGTATATACTACAGGTATTATGGGCTCTGGCAAGTAGTCAGGGATCATGTCTGTACGTGAAAAATAGGCTCACGCTAATCCTCGTCTTGAGGGAACTGGCGGTGTTTGTGGATCCTCTGGGCCTAGGTTTGGGTAAATCCCGGTGATAGTGGGAGCTTACTGGCTGGCAATCGGGAGTCCGTTCGTTAATCCTTAATACGATGACCCGTGGGATGCCTCCCTTAGATTTCTCTTCCTCTCTCGCTCCCACAAACGCGGCTCCTGCCGGGGCCCAGAGTTAGTGTAAACAGTGTGTAGGTAACAGCATATGGTCGCAAAAAGATATGATTACTGCAAAAAGACTAAATAACCTATATAAGTATTACTTATAGGCGAAGTTCGGTATGATATGTCTATATGCTTTAATTATAAGAGTCTTATTAGTAATATACTTGTCTAATTTAGATATATAAGCATATATTAATATGTAAGCAAATTAGTTACACTACTATATGTTAAAAATAGTCGTGTATCATGTTAAGGTCTTATATGTGCTAGATGTAAACAAGTAATGCATGTCATGTCCCTCGTAATCCCATTTGTAGAAAATAGTTTTTGAATATGGATATTGTCCAGGACAAATCATTTTGTACTGGTTCTCATATATGTATAGGTGAGAGTGAGAGTTACCTATCTGTAAAACACCCCACAATCTAGAAGTTGCAGTCGGAATGTTGTATTGAGCCTGAGGGCGGTTATTCCATAGTTTCAACAGCACAAGATTTTTTTTTTACTAGAACGACCATTACATGTCGATTTTTAAAAAGATACGTGTGGATTATCAAATTATCTTCGTTCTCTTTTCATAAGCTCATGGCTTCAAATTGTTCGACAATATTAGTAATTATTTCGGTTTATTAAAACAATTGTTCCCAAAAATGTATTACGCCCAAATCTTTTGTATGACTCTTTCAAAGAGTGACCCCCCAATGTATCTGAAGCACCCTGTGCATTATTGAACCTGAGAGAAAAAATGCTTAAATTTCAACATAAGTTGGGGAATTCATCAGGTTTTGTAAATAAATAGTAGTGGACCCTGCAAGATTCTCGAGTGTTCATGATTAAGCAACAAATGCAATAAATTGCCCTAATCATTTACACGTGTTGATGTTCTTAACCGAACATCCCAAATCCGACATGGTTATCGTTTGTTGTCCGACAAACGACACATGAGCGCTAGCTCACCCAAACAGGGATGTCAATCAAATAGATCTATTTATAACACTCGCGATTACATTCCAGTAATTTGATAGTTCTTGATAGTGGTCTCAGTGGGTTATCGTTCCTTAGGTAAACACGCTCTCATTAGTATAAAATGTACACTTGCGTCGGTTGTCGTAAACAAGGCAAGGTTCTCACCCCAAAGATGTAAACACATTTATATAAATGTAAAAAACGTCTGAGGCATGAACTGCACCTCAACAGGTAGTAGTCCTCTGAAGATTTTATATATCAAGTATAGCAATGAATCACACCGTCAAGATACCTAAGTAAATATGGTCAAGTCTTCAGTTACATATGCTAGGCTAACGACTCTAGTGCTATTAAACGAAATTCCATTATAAGTTTATATATACTGTTATAACTTGTGTGTGTGGTGCACATGATTTATTGTATTGAAATCATGATGGCTCTTGGGAAAACATATATATTTTTTTACTGTTACATAAGATGTTCTCTTTTTTATTAAGATAGTTATTAAAACCGACTAATATCGATATACTATAATTCGCCCGATTCGTTAAATGTTTAAATATTTCACCCTCGTTCACAAAATACCCTTAGGTTTCTTATAATTTACAAAACAGCCGCCTAAGGTGTAGGAATTATACCATATTTACATTTTCAACCTCAAGGTTCTAAATATACATTTTAGTCCTTTAACTTTTACAAAGTTACACTTTAGTCCTTATAGGTTGCAAAAACAGCCCTTAGTTTCCAAATTAACAGAAACAATCCTCGACTTGTTTAAATTTAGTAAATGGGACTGTTTTACCATTAAGTTATAAATTAGCACTTTTAGTCTCCGACTTTGTAGAGATAGAGATGTGTGTGTGTGTGTGTTCCAATAAATCCCAATAAGTGGCATTATGTTTAAATTAGTCCTACTAAAGCCATCATAAGGCTGCCTAGCTTATAAATAAGCTTTTAAGAGTTATTTTTGGCTTCTTAAGGGCCTTAATTGGGCTCATTTAAAGTACATTAAGTGTTCTAAGGGTCCATTTATGTTTTTTTTAAAAAGCACAAATGTAGCATTAAGCTTTATTCAAGTCTGGTTTATAATGTTGGATAATAAGCTCGGGAGAGCTTATTTTGGCCTTTTTCGAGTTATTGGGCTGTGAGCCCACAATATATCGACCGAAATGAATACAAGGTCAACTTAAGCTTTCAAAATTATTTCTTATACCCCTTTTTAGTTATTTAAATCGGTTTTGGTCCAGCTTTCCAAAATAAGCTAATAAGTCTTTAAATGGGCTGTGGGCCCATTATATGTACCGAATGGTTTTAATTGGTTTCTGGTATGATCTGTTAAGGTCCCTTTAACTTTATATTTGAGTCCATTAAGTCCATCTAGCTTATGAGAGTTCATCAATAAGCTTCTTTGAGCTTATTGTGAGCTTATTGCTCGAATAGGGCTCGTTAATGGGCTAGTGAGTCAATTAAGGGTTCGGTTGGGGCTTCTTACGACATGACAAGATCCATGTGAATCAAATAAGCCTTATAGACCTCTAAATAAGCTTGGGGTGCTTATTATTAAGCTAAGAATTATAGGAATGGGCTGTTGTTGGACAGTTGGGCTCTACGCGTATGGGCTGCAAGCCCCCAATTTGTCCGCAAGCTCCCTTGGTTTAAATAGTTCGTTCATTTGGGTTTTTTGAACGTCTCTTTTTACACTCGTCAAACTTATTAACATTATGATTATTCATGCCCTCGATTTATATTAAGATAATTTTACGCGTTCCCAAAGCAAAGGTTTCGTTTACATTGAAAGTTTACGTATAGGATTCGTTGTTTTTATCAAGAATGAAAATCATGAAACACCTTGTCATATTTTGTAGGTTTCTATGAAATTTTTAAGCTCTTGCTCGATATTAGACCGTGTTTCTTTCATGTTAGCACCACACAAGGCATAGTATATGTTTAAGATAGGGGCGTGAACCATGCATGGGTCGAACCCTGCATGTTCACGTTCTCATATGTTATACAACTCAAAGTTACGCGACCCTATTTGCTATATTATGAAAAGTTCAAAGTGAAAAAAATGGGCATAAAGGTTAGTTGTGAATTCAAGGGGTCCTCTAGGTTCTTAGTAGTGGATTCGAAGTAAACTAAGTCGTATACACCCACAACCGCTTGTATACTTTAAGCTCCAAAGCTTGTAAAACCCAACTCCTTAGGGTCTTACCACGGTATTTTGTATCTCTTGAACACTTTAGGGGAAATGTGGCTTGTGTTATGGGATTGGTTGCGTTGAGTCCGAAGGTGTGAGGATAATTGAGAAAGGTTTAACTCAGTGATAGTGGTTTTTAGAGTTTTGAAGTGTTCAAGTGTCTCAAATTTATATAAGGTATTATAGACTTAGTGACTAGTTAGCTTTCCCTGGTCCTTAACAAACCATACGAGCGCCCTACTTGGTGGTTTAGAGGTTTTCTAGTTATTACCATTGGTATTGTAATACTCCTAAGTAAACTCATTAATTACTTGCAAATGTATAAGTTCTAGCTAGATTTAGGGAAATACCAAGGATTTTTGTTGGTTTGTTCTTGGTTATCCGCGGCACAGGAATGTGTGTGTGTGTGTAATGGTTCTTAACCGGTGTGTAAAAGGACTAGTAGGAGACAACTTGGAAAGTATTAATGACGACTAGAATGTAAACAAGTACTTATGAGGGATCATTAGGAGTTTATTTGCTAGTAAACACCAGGATGATTTTTTCTTATGGTTTTTCCTACCCATACTCAGGGCTAACTTTCGGTATTAACAGGTGATGTTTGATTTGTGTGTGTGTGTGTTGTTTAGGGACATTAAAAGGTGTTGGTATTGGTTTGGAGTGCGTTGGTGTGTCTAGTGTATTTTATTGCGAAACGTAAGCCATTTACGTGACCAATAAAAATAAAATGAGCAATTTCAATAATTATCTTCCTAATAATCACTTGACACTTGCTTGATGAAAAACTTGATTTTATTTGGTGACCGTTTGCGTTAAATGATTATTTCTAGTTTACGCGATTTAGCTTAAAAGTCAAAATTAAAAGTAAACGAAGTATCGACTAAAAGAAAATTATGATCATTATAGAAGTCGTTCAATGACATGGGGAAAAACGAGAAATGTTACAAAGTTGTGTTGAATTCTTCTATTTCATTTCTGATTCTGGATGAATTGAGATTGCAGATTTGTATATTGAACTTGTCAAAAAGAATGATGTTATATTGACACTTTTCGAAAGGTTTTCTAACTCTCGAACAACATTACATTTCTTTGAGTTGCAAGCAACAAATAACAATATTTTTTTAAAGAAAACCATCCTCTAGTGATAATTCAAAATCATCCTAAAATTCAAGAATATTCTTTGAACAAAATCTCCTCCCTGCAGTACAAGCAAAGGACACTGTCATCAGCAAACTAAAGGAAACAATTCATTCGTTGAGAGAAAATGTGAATCCCGCTAAAGTGAAAAAGGACATTGATGAGATTAAAACAATAAACATTGAATTAGAGCATAGTGTGGCAAAATTATTGTCTGAAAATGAGAAGATTACCAAAGAAAAAGATACATCTTTGAAAAATGTCTTACAAAGAGCTTTAAGATTCAATTAAACTTTGTCACGTCTTGCATGCCAAAAGAACAATTGATTCTTAAATTGCTAATCCTAAATTTCTAAATCATTTAGACAAAATGCATATTTGAAAAACTCAATTCACCATGCTATTTCAAGAACCTTATGCCTCTATATTGCTCAAGAATGTTCAATTTAGAACCATTAGCTCTGAAAGTCTTAAAAAATAAGGATGCACATCTAGAATATATTAAGTACTCTAGGGAACATGCGAACATTCTTCGTAAATAGTCGAAAGCACTAGAGCATTAAGTCCTTTAGATAGTAACTTAGTCTATATTTAGAGATTACTGCAATTTGTCAAACAGAAGTCCTAGTGAGGAAAATTAGTTGCTGTCACACAAAGAATACAGGACAAGAAAGTTAGATTTGTTACCCATTCCACATCCCTATGCAACATCAAAAATAGGTTGTTTTGCCCATCCAACAAAAGACTCTAACCAACTTTGTTTGCATTCCTACAGGAAGTAATCGGTTTATTGGTGCTAGCAGATCAAGCCTAAGGGCAATCCAAAGAACAATAAATCTCGCAATCATCGGTATGCACAAGACCATTAAAGTAGAAGTCAGAAATATATGAGCGTTAGTCTAGAAGATTAAAAAGAATCATGTTGCCAAAACTGAATGTAATGCTTATGTCATGCAATCTGTGTTAAATGATAATTATAAATCTGTTTATGCTATCTGTAATGAATGCTTGTTTGATGCAAATCATGATAAATGTGTTCTTGAATATGTTCATGACTTGAATATGTTCATGATGTGAATGTGTTGTCTAAATCAAAACCTGCTAATCATAAAAATAAGAAATGATATGGATACCTAAAGGTATAGTATACATTAAAAATTGGTTATAAAAATGGAAAACTACAGGAATGTACTTTCACTATAGGTTCTACCTCTACCTAAGTTAGTGCCGCCTTCCAGTGAAATAACTAACCAAATATTTGTCTACACCATCCTCTAGGATTATGGTGCACAGTTAGGAAGACCTAAAGAACCAAAATCTGTAGGTTCGAGTAGCAAATCAAAGAATATAGAATCTAGGATTTCTAACCAATTAGAACCCACTCAAACTGGGGAATTCACTATTTCCAATGTTCCATCTTCTTCTCTTATCGATTATAGGTTGTCCAAATTGTTCTATGGTATTTGGACTCCGGATGCTCCAAGCATATGACCAGAAATCGCTCTCAGCTCACCAATTTCGTCAATAAATTTCTTGGTACAGTCAAGTTTGGTAACGATCAGATTGCTAAGATAATGGGTTAAGATAATGGGTTACGGTGATTCTCCATTGGTCAATTATGTGACTCGGATCTTGAAGTAGCTTTTTGTAAACATACATGTTTTATTCGCAGTCTTGAAGGTGTTGACCTACTCACGGGATCTTGGGGAATTAATTTGTATACACTGTCCATTGGCGATATGATGAAGTTTCCTCCAATCTGTCTCTTGTCAAAGGCGTCTAAGACTAAGTCTTGGTTATGGCACCGACATTTGTCCCACTAGAACTTTGGTACCATTAATCAATTGACTAAACAAGGTCTTGTTAGAGGTCTCCCTAAACTGAAATTTGAAAAAAATCACTTGTTCTACATGTTCGTTGGGAAAAAGTAAGAAACAATCTCATAAACCAAAATCTGAAGACACCAACCAAGAAAAACTTTATCTTCTGCATATGGATCTTTATGGGCAGATGCATGTCGAAAGTATTAATGGGAAGAAATATATTCTAGTAATTGTTGATGATTATTATCGGTTTACATTGGTTAAGTTCTTAAGATCAAAAGATGAAGCTCGAGAGTTCATCATCAACTTTCTAAAAATGATACAAGTTCGTTTAAATGCAACTATCAGGAATATTCGCACATATAATGGTACATAATTTGTCAATCAAACTCTGCAAAGCTATTATGAAGATGTTTGTATCTCTCATGAAACATCCATGGCGCGTACTCCTACAATTTAGATTGGCTGTTGTCAAAGTCAAAAACCGCACATTAGTAGGTGGATGCTCGCACGATGTTAATAATGCAAAAGCTTGCATTAATTTTGTGGGCCAGAGAAGTAGTTGCCATCAGCTTTTTTTACCCAGAACCGTTCCTGATTACGCATTCGTTACGGATAAAACATCATATGAGCTTTACTTTTTCTTTAGGTGCACACAAAACAACCAAATCGTCTATCTTCATGTATTTGGTGCACTTTGTTATCCAACTAATGATAGTGAGGATTTAGGCAAACTAAAAGCTAAAGCTGATGTTGGTATTTTCATTGGATATGCTCCCGCAAAGAAGGCTTACCAGATTAAAACGATGTACAGTCGTTTTATTGAAACGAGTATTATGGAGACTTTTGATGTAGCTTGACAAACGATGGCTTCTGAACCAAAGCAATTTCAAGAACCCGCACTTCATGAAATGACTCTTGGAACATCTAGTTCAAGGAATGGTGCCTCCAACCTCTTCGTCAAACACTTTTGTCCACTATCAAAACAAGAGATGACTAGGATACATAGCTTCAACCATTATTTGATGATTACTTCCTTCCTCCACTATGTGTTGATCATCCAGTTCCTCAAGTTGTTGCTCCAGTTCAAGTTGTTTCAACCGGTACATCTTCCTAAATGTCAGTTGAACAAGATGCACCATCACCAAGTACTTTACAAACTCCACAAGCATCACCATCCCATGTTATTCCTCCCGGTGCTAAAGAAGCACATCATGATATAGAAGTTGTAAATATGGATAATAATCCCCAATTTGGTATTCTAATTCTAGAACCTAGTTTTGAAGAATCCTCTTCTCAGGTTGTTAATCCAAATATTGTGCACTAAATCAATCAACTACCTGAACACATCAATAAATGGACCAAAGATCATCTAGTTTATAATGTAATTGGCGATCCACTTTTAGACTTGTCTACACTCGACATCAACGACAAAATGGAACGCCCGAGTTCTGTTATTTTGATGACGTTTCCTTTCTTGGTTGAACCTAAAAGTTATAAAGAGTGCATTAATTAATCATGTGGATTGAAGGCCATGCAAGAAGAACTTATGAGTATGAATGTCTTGGAGTTGGGAGCTTGTACCATCTACGGATCGCGTTTATGTTTATACTTAAAAGTGGATATACAAGGTTAAATTAGACGATCTGGGAGGTGTGTTGAAAAACAAGGCTCGGTTGGTAGCGAGGGGATATCATCAGGAAGAAGGCATAAACTTTGAAGAATATTTTGCCCCAGTTACATGACTCGAATCCATTTGTATCTTTCTTGCATTGGCTGCTCACATGAACATGGTCGTCTATCAAATAGATGTGAAGACTACGTTCTTAATCTGACATTATAGTATTTTGATCTTTCATTTAGCAGTACTTTGACTTTTTCATGGCAGAACTTTGACCTTTACTCTCATAAGTCCTAACACTAACCATGTGTACAAGCTGAAGAAAGCTCTTTACATGCTAAAGCAAAGCTCCACGGGCTTGGTATGATTTGTTATCATGGTTTCTACTCTCCCAAAAGTTCTCCAAAGGTGTTGTTGATCCAACATTATTCACTCAGAAAGAAGGCAAAGACATCTTACTAGTACAAATCTATGTAGATGACATAATCTTTGCTTCGACTGATCCTGCATTATGTGAAACATTTTTTGAAATAATGTGTTCAAAATTTAAGATTTCGATGATGGGCAAAATGTCTTTCTTTCTTGGACTTCAAATTTCTCAAAGCCCTAGAGGCATCTTTCTTAACCAATCCAAATACGCTCTTGAAATAATTAAAAAATATGATATGGAAACCAGTGACCCTATGGATACTCCCATGGTGAAGAAATCAAAACTGGATGTAGATCCACGAGGGAAAGAAGTTGATCCTACGCGTTATCATGAAATGATTGGTTCCCTTATGTATCTAACTGCTAGTAGACCAAACCTTGTATTTATTGTTTGCATGTGTGCACGGTATCAGGCTAAGCCTACTGAAAAGCACTTGCATGCAGTTAATCAAATCTTTCGATACCTAAGAGGAACCATTAACATGGGTCTGTGGTATTCGAAAGATTCCTGTATTGCACTAACAGCTTTTGCAGATGCTGATCACGCTGGTTGCCAAGATACCATAAGAAGTACATCTGGTAGTATGCAGCTATTGGGTGACAGATTAGTGAGTTGGTCATCAAAGAAATAGAAAAGCACGGCGATATCTAGTATAGAAGCTGAATACATCGCCTTATCCGGATGTTGTGCTCAAATCCTATGGATGAGATCGCAACTAACAGACTATGGCCTTGGATTCAACAAAATTCCTTTGTACTGCGATAACAAAAGTGCCATTGCTTTATGCTATAACAACGTCCAAGATTACTGATCCAAGCATATTGACATTAGATACCACTTCATCAAGGAGCAAGTGAAAAATGGGGTGGTTAAGCTATACTTCGTCAGAACAGAATATCAGCTGGCAGATATCTTTACCAAGGCATTGGGACGAGAAAGACTTGACTTTCTTATCAACAAGCTTGGAATGAGAAGTATGTCTCCTGAAACGATGAAACGACTGGCAAAAGAAGAAGAAGAGTGATGTTGGCACATCTTCTTGTATCCTATGTAAATACAGAAAATCATAAAAACTCAAAAAGATTTTTCATTTTTTATAAAATTTTACAAAAATAAAATAGAAAAATATAAAACCAGAAAATCAAATAAAAATTATAAAATCAGAAAATTCAAAAATATGTTTTTCATTACATGTCTTCTGGAATCAATAATATTTACGGCAGAAATGTCATTTAATAATGACACGGAGCTGTAAATAAAGTTCGAGCAGAAGTTGTAAATGTTTTCAAAACATGTCATTGGCTTGCAGTTATTTCAGATTGCAACCCGTTCTTAATCTTAAAGGCAAGTATTTCGTCAAAAAAACTTGACCTCACAACGAGAATTAAATTTCTCGGGTATGAATTACTTAATATTCATAAAAAGGCTTGTGTATACGTTGCTACACAACCCGAGCTTTCTATCAAATAAGTTTACGTGTCAGTGTATTTTTTTTGAAAAATAAGAGAAATCTTGTTTTTATTGGTGTTGAATTTTAAAACAATAACTCATCTCAGTTTCTGATCAAGAAAGATTTTGAAGATTTTTCTATCACTCAAACAATGTCAACAACTCTTTAACTAGAAAATGGGACATTATTTAAGGGGGGGGGGGGGAGAGAAATGTTCAAATTCTTTTAAAATGATCTTTTAAAAAGTCATCAAGGAATAATCGAGAAAAGGTAATTTGACAATAACGGATAATGGATTAAAGGAGAGTTAATTTAGTTTAACTTAAAAGGTCTTAAGTTGTTATTTGGTTCAACTTTAGGGAATAATATTGTCATTTCTAAAAATAATTAGACTAAGTGATAAGTTTCAATAGAAATAGTAAGACTTGAAAAGCACAAGGTCCATTCCTACCATTTTTTGAATCTTAACCGGTTATACCTCTCCCCTACACACTTCACACACACACACACATTCCTTTTAAAAAAAAAACACACCCTTATCTCTCTCGATATATATCGCACGCTTCAAAGTGAAATCACAAATCGTTTTTAAGAATCAAGGTACACAATTAACATGTTTGTAATCCCTTTTAACATCACTTTGGTAAAAGAAATTAGATTAAAACTCGTATTTGCTTTCGAAAACCTTAAAAATTCGAATTTGGGTTCACGAGAATGAAAGTTGAGTTTTTCTTTTAATTAGGTTAGGGGTTTTGATTGTTAGAGTACCTAGATCACTCGCTTGAAACAGTTTTCAATAATTTTAACTTGTTTGTGAGATATGTTGATTTCTGTGAAGATGAATGGTGCGAAATATGCATTCATGTTTGAATAGTTTGTGGATTTGTGTTCTCTTAATGGTTAAAATGATTATTATGCTTCTGCTATATGTTTTAAGCTTCTAGGGACTCATATGAGTTCATTTCAAATGTTCTTGTGTGCAAAATATGTAAGTGTTATGATTAGATGAATCGTGTTTGTGGATAAGTGAAATAGACATGTTTCTTAAGGTTTCTATGCATGCTAGTAATGCCCCTTGTGTTGTTTTGTTCCCAAAATATCATGTGGAATCCTTGTTAGTGCTCGAAACCAATGAAAATGACTCAAATGTTGTTTAAACTTGATGAAACTGCCTTTTGCTATGATCTTGAATGACTTGTATTGTTTGAGTTTAACGACTAATGATTAAGATGTGGATTAAAATTTGTGTTTGCAAAATTTGTTTAAGATGAATGGTGCGAAACATGTTTGGAAATACTTATGCGGAATATGTACTGCAATACTTGTGCGGAACATGTTAAAACATAATGGTGCGAAACATGTCATGCGAAATATGTTCTTACATAATTTGTGCAAAATATGACTATGCGAAATATGACATGTGTAACAAAACATGCGAAATATGCTAATTTTATGAAAAGAAACTCTGCCCAAAAATTTTAAAATTCGTGTGAAACATGTCTGTTATGTTATCTTGAAACATATGTCATGATTGACTCTGTGTTATTTGACCTCTGATTAAATGTTTGACTTAGGTTGACTTTGATTTGTCAATTGACTTAGACAGTTGACTTTGACCATTGACCATAGTTGTATATATAAACTGTATTAGATACTTCTTAAGCAGAATCATGAATCAAGAGGAAATTCAACAAGCTGCTCGCGAAGAGGCATGGGTTCCCAAAGCTGACAGAGTCAAAATCAGTACCACAAACATGAGGATTGATCCCACTATGACTCGGAAAGAAGAGACTTACCAAGTCGTCCTTGACATTATCAAGAACACTACTTTTGTTAGGAATACGAAAAGTATCGGTCACTTCCAATATAGCTAGTCATAGCTCGTAGAGTAATCATATGTAAAGTTAGTAAGCTAACCGGGCCAAAGGATCATGGAAAGCCTATGACTAAGCCCATAGCCGGCCATAGCTAGGAGTATTTATACCCTCTCCACACATGGAGATGGTGTTGGTTGTTCATTTTCTCATTTTGGTAATCTAATAGTTCTTTCTTTGTTTCTCTCTTTAAGTGTTCATCCAACCACCTCTTTCTCTCTCTAAAAACCCTAAATGAATCCATCCTCTATATGTGTTAAGATATTCTACAATTGGTATCAAGAGCCATGGGGTGTTTGTGAAGGTTTTGTGTGCGTTTTTTCTACTCTTTTTAGGTGTGTTCTTGGTTTGAACCTATCAAAAGGTTTTCATCTTTTGAGGGTAAAACCATAAAGCTTTAAACTTTCTTCTTTATTTATCTTAGTTTAGGCTAGAAGTACAAGAAAATCTTTGAAAAACCATAAAAAATTTCTCTTCAAGTGAATTATACATAATTTCATAGGCGAGTTATACGTTTTTTCTTCAGGCGAATTATACGTAGCTCCATAGGCGAATTATACGTGTGTTTCTCTTCAGGTGAATTATACATAAGTTCATAGGCGAGTTATACGTTTTTTTTCTTCAGGCGAATTATACGTAGCTCCATAGGCGAATTATACGTGTGTTTCTCTTCAGGCGAATAATACATGTATTACTCAGGCGAATTATATGTTACCTTCTTAAGGTGATTTATATGTTACCTTTTTAAGGAGATTTATACGTTGGTTTCTAGGGCGATTTATACATCATCTTTAGAGGCGATTTATACATCATTTGCTTGGGAGATTTATACGCTTTACTTGAGGGAACTATATGCTTTCTATAGGAGAATTATACGGTTGTTCTTTGATTTGTAAAATCCCGTGATAAAGTTATTTTCCCAGTTTTATCAAGAATTGTAAAATCTCGTGTTATTCGAAGACTCAAACCTCACTTTAACACAACAACTTCCAAATCACTATACGATCATCTTTTATCTTATCACATTAAAATGGATTCAATTATTCCACTTGGACAAAAGAATACTCTTGCTGAGTACATGATACTCTCCGGTGCTGACAATCGTCCACCAATGTTGGACAAGGACTTGTATGATTCTTGAAAAAGTAGAATGGAATTATACATGCAAAACAGAGAGCATAGAAGAATGATACTTGAATCAATTGAACATGGTCCACTCATTTGGCCTACTATTGAAGAGAATGGGGTGACCAGAACAAAGAAATATGTTGAATTGTCTGATGCTGAGAAAATTCAAGCTGACTATGATATGAAGGCAACCAATATCATTCTTCAAGGTCTACCAGCTGATATCTATTCACTTGTTAATTATCATAGAGTTGCTAAGGATTTATGGGAGATGGTTCAATTACTAATGCAAGGTACCTCTTTGACTAAGCAGGAAAGAGAGTGTAAACTGTATGATTTATTTGATAAGTTTACTCACATCAAGGGGGAAACACTTCATAAGTATTACTTGAGATTCACTCAGCTGATTAATGACATTGTAGGATCCCGTTAACACTTCACTTCATACAATCGATCACGAAATCGAACTAGAAATGAGAAAGAAAGATTGAGTTGTTTAGAGAGAGAAATAGGAGAGAGAAATGAGAGAAAAGATGAAATGGAATTATCTTAGAAATGAACAACTAGCTTTTTCTAAAGAAGAAAAAGCTTATATACCCCGTCACGTTAAAGGTACGCGCGGGATATTTAACTAGGACCCGGGCTCGGGTTTTGCTTGGGATTAAACCCGAAACATATACAATATTAGATTAACTATCGAGCCCGATTCCCGATATTATCCTATTACAACATTAACTAATTAAAGACCGAAGCTCCATCGTAGAGTGACCGAACTTCCTTGTTCGACTCAATAAATTGAGGCTAACAATCTCCCCCGAAGTGAGGTCTTGAACACGGGAACGAGCTTCCTTTATTGACTCAATAAAATTGAGGCTAACAATCTCCCCCGAAGTGAGTTCATTGATGACACTCCTTCATGAGATCAGTGAGATTGCTTTTGTCGTTTAAGCTCGAGTGTTCTTGGTCTTTGTCTTCGTTGTAAGCTTGTTCCTTCATGCTTTGCGATCGGCTAAGCCATCTTGCGATCTTGTGTCTTTGACCAACATGCTCATACTATTGCATTATCTTGAAAGCTTTATTTCAGAGTTTGCGGAAGTCTTTGTCTTTAAATCTTGAGCTTTCTAGATAGTATGTCTTCGTAGATTGAGCATTTGAATGGGATTGAGGTTGCCGTTACCACCGTTTGACCTGCAGGTTTACGTTAGTGATAAACGAGAAAATTGATTTGAAAATCAATCGACGTGTCACTCGTTAAAGAGTTTTTGTAACACATCGAGAGTGTCATGTTTTTATCAAAATTCATCAACCGTCAATTCATTTACTGGACCAAATCGATATCCAGTTGTCACAAGTTTGATTCATATAGAATCTCGCAAGTCACCTACCAAGAGCTTGTTTGATGCTGGCTCAAGCAGGATTTCCATCTTCATTGTGAATACATTAGTATCACTCGGATGTTCTGGCAAATATCACAATGATATTGCGTAGGACTCTTGATAACAGCTTGTGAACCTGATGATGTTCAACAAGTGTTTGAAATGGAATGTGTCCTAACGAGATTTTGATTGATCTCTTGGCTCTAGACTCGATTAGTGCATTTTGGTTTTAGTACTCGGAGGCTGGAGCATATTGCCACCTATTCAATATCAACAATCTCGGAGTGAGATGTCAATAGATAACGTGTGTATCTCCGTGACAAATGAGACAAGTTTCTGTTGAGAGAAACCTAAATGGCTGAAACAATGCAAGTGGACAGGCAAAGGTTGTTAAATGCTACAACTATCAAGGTGAAGGACATATAGCTAGGCAATGCACTCAGCCTAAGCGACCAAGGTATGCAGCATGGTATAAGGATAAAGCAATGTTAGATGAAGCTCAGGAAGCTGGACAAATTTTAGATGAATAGCAACTCGCATTTCTTGTAGATCCAGGGGTTCCAAATAGTCAAGCTGTTTAGACAATCATTCCAAACAATGCTTTTTTTCAGACTGAGGATCTTGATACTTATGATTCTGACTGTGATGATATCTCGAATGCAAAAGCGGTTCTCATGGCCAATATTTCCAACTATGGTTCTGACGTTATCTCAGAGGTACCCTATTCTGTAACCTATCTTAATGATATGGAAAATCAAAGTGTGCATGCAATGCACGATTTTGAAAAAACATCAGTTGTGGATGTTACAGATAATGAGATAACAAATGATAGCAATATCATTCCGTACTCTTAATATTTGCAAGAAACATAACAGGAAAATATTCAAGATACTAATTTGCAGGCACAACAAGATTCAATGATCTTATCTGTGATTGAACAAATGTCGGAACAAATGATTAATCAAAATTTTTTCTCATAAACCTATTTATTATGTAAAATTGAATCAACTATCTGAGAATTTTAGGAAACGCTTTATTCCACAACAAGAATTGTCGGTTGAACAAACTTTCTGGTATCATATGTCAAACCCTTCCACTAAATATTTTGATGCATCACTTGTCAAAATGGAAGCTCCTAAGGAACTTCCTAAGGTAAGCTTGGTGAATGAAAGACTTAAAAAGCTTAAATTCCACCTTGCCAAGTTTGACAACGTGGTGAAGATAAGGACTACACCTGATGCTCGTACAAAAGGTGAATGGGGGTTTGAACATACTAAAGCTATTTTTAACAATAAAATTATTCCATTTCTAAAATCTTTAAAAGACATCTTCAATGTGTCTGATAAAGATCTTCTGAATGAAATAATGGAAGTACAAACAGTTTTGACCAAATGGAAGCTGCTGTTCAACAGTCTTCAGTTGACAAACAATGTTTGGAAATTACTAAGAAAGAACTTTTTTTGGAAAATGATCGACTCTTACAACAAGTCATGTCTCAAGACGTTCTTCTAACTGTGATGAATTCTATGTCTTTGAATGGTGAATCTGTGAATATGGAAAGAAAGAGAAATGAATCTTGTGATAAGTGTTTCAATCTTGATGCTAAGCTTTTGAAAACACAAAATGCGCATAATGATCTTTTGAAAAGTTACTCATAACTTGAAAAAAATTGTATTTCTCTTGAATTGTCAATACAACTTAATCAAGAAATTTTTCAAAAAGATGAATCTTGTGATAATCAAAATGTTTTTGAAATTCCAGAATATTTTAAAAATAATGATTTAAAAGCTCAGCTACAAGACAAAGACACTACCATTTGTAAGTTGAAAGAAATTATAAAATCAATGAGAGAAAAGTCCAAGGAAGAGAATGTCAATTCTGATTATTGTGAAATAGAGACCAAAAATGTGGAACTGGAAAATAGTGTGGCAAAATAGCTTTCGGAAAATGAGCGTTTGTATAAAGAAATTAATCATCTTAAACAAGTTTTTAAAGATCAGTTTCACTTAATCAAAAAGACACATGTTCGTACTAAAGAATAGAGTGACTCTTTAATTGATAAACTGAACTTAAAATCTGCTGAAAATGAGGATTTAAAAGCTCAAATTCAAGATAAGGTTTTTGTAATAACATCATTGAAAAATGATTTACGAAAAGTAAAAGGAAAAGAAATTGTTGATATTGCTGCACAAATACCATCTGCCAACACTATTGTTCCAGGCATGTTTAAGCTAGACTTAACTCCTTTAGCTCCTAGGTTATTGCAAAATAAGGAAGCTCACATAGATTACCTTAAGTACACTCAGGAACAAGTTGATATTGTTTGGGAAATAGTCGAACAAGCTAAAGCAAAACAACCTTTAGATAATGCGTTAGACTTTTCCTGTAAGCATGCCCAACGAATTCAGGAGTTACTTGTATATGTTCGAGATACATGCCCTAATGCGATTAAACTTAGTGCAAAAAAGGTTCCTGTCACACCCAAAAACAATGTCAAGAAAGTTAGGTTTGCTGAACCTCTCACATCCTCAAGCAACATTAAACAGGTAGAGTCATCTAAAACATCAGATTCTAACACACTTGTGTTGTCTTCGACAGGATTGAAGTGTTCTACTAGTAATTGCAGATCAAAGCCTACAGGCAATAAAAAAAAGGATAAGATATCGCAAACACCAAGTAGGAACATGAATAATAAAGTAGAAGCCTAACCTAGGAAAGTTAATAAAAAGAATCGTGTTGTTGAACCTATTCGTGATGTTGATGTTAAGCATTCACTGTTAAATACGAATTCTGAACCTATTTGTGCTACTTGTAAGAAATCTATGTTTGATGGTGTTCATGATATGTGTCATCTTGATTTTGTGGAAAATGTGAATAGCCGTGCTAAATCTGCTAAGAAACATCAAAAACAAAAAAATTGGAAACCTACGGGTCATGTATTCACTGAAGTAGGACTTAAGTGGAAACCAACAGGCAGAACTTTCACTATAGTTGGTAACTCATGCCCTTTAACTAGGATCACTTCAGCTAACGTAGTGCCTTCTAAGAAAACCACTTCCCACTCAGTTGAAACACAAAAACTAGAGCTTAAAGTCTATAGCAGGAAACCCAAAAATATTAAAAATGTAGGTTCGAGTAAAAAGGCCAAGATTGTAGAATCTAAGAATGTTAACCACTCGGAACCTAATAATGCTTGGGGATCCAATGCTACAGATATTCCATCATCTTCTTCTCTTGTTATGATAGGTTGTCCAGATTGTTCTCTGGTATCTGGACTCCGGATGTTCAAAACATATGACAGGGAACCGCTCTCAGCTCATGAACTTTGTTAGTAAATTTCTGGGTACAGTTAGATTCGGGAACGACCAAATTACAAGGATTATGAGGTATGGTGACTATCAGCTGGGAAATGTGACTATCTCAAGAGTATACTACGTCAAGGGGCTTGGACATAACTTGTTTTTTGTTGGTCAATTTTGCGACGCGGATCTTGAAGTCGCATTTCGGAAAAACATTTGCTTTATTCGTAATTTAGAAGGTGTTGATCTACTTTCAGGATCCCGAGACATAAATTTATACACAATTTCTCTTGATGACATGCTTAAAACATCTCTGATCTGTCTTCTATCAAAAGCGTCAAAGACTAAGAGCTGGTTATCGCACCGTCGGTTATCACATCTCAACTTCGGTACTCTTAACAAGCTAGCTAAATACGGTCTTGCATGAGGCATTCCAAGACTTAAATTTCAGAAAGATCATTTGTGTTCAGCATGTGCATTAGGAAAAAGCAAGAAATCTTCTCATCAACCCAAAGCTGAAGACACTAACCAGGAGAAACTATATCTTTTGCATATGGATTTGTGTGGCATGATGCGTGTGGTGAGTATTAATGGGAAAAGGTACATCTTAGTGATTGTTGACGATTACTCACGATTTACTTGGGTTAGATTTTTGAGGACAAAAGATAAAGCTCCTGAGGCCATCATCAAATGGATCAAAAATATTCAAATTCGTTTGAATGCCACTGTCTGTAATGTTCTAACAGATAATGGAACCAAATTTGTCAATCAGACACTTCGTAAATTTTATGAAAATATTGCATCTCGCATCAAACATCTGTTGCCCGCACTCCTCAGCAGAACGGCGTTGTCGAAAGGCGAAACCGAACTCTTGTAGAAGCTGCTCGTACAATGTTAATATTTTCTGAAGCTCCATTATGTTTATGGGCCGAAGCAATCAATACAGCCTGTTACACCCAAAACCGTTCTTTAATACGCCTTCGATACAACAAAACTCCATATGAGCTTATGCAAGATAAGAAACCGGATTTATTATTCTTTCATGTCTTTGGTTCACTCTATTATCCTAACAATGACAATGACGACCAGCATAAATTAGATGCAAAATCTGACATTGATATTTTCGTTGGTTACGCGTCCGCAAAGAAAGCGTTCAGAATCTACAACAAAAGAACCCAAAAAATTATAGAAACAACTCATGTGACATTTGATGAGCTGACAGCAATGGCTTCTAAACAATTCAGTTCAGGACCCGGACTTTAATGTATGACTCCTGCTACATCCAGTTCAAGACTCGTTTCAAAACCTGTTTCTCAACAACCTTGTATTCCACCAAATAGAGATGCTTGGGATCGTTTGTTTCAACCTATGTTCGATGAATATTTCAATCCTCCATCAATTGTTGTTTCTCTAGTTCAAGAAGCTGCTACTCCGAGAGCTGCGGTTTTAGCCAATTCTCCTATGTCAACTTCCATTGACCAGGGTGCTCCATCAACAAGTATTCCATCAACACAAGAACAAGAATATTCTCCAAGCATTTCTCAAGGTTTTGAAGAATCACCAAAAACACCAATTTCATGATGATCCACTTCATGAATCTCTTCATGAAGACTCGACTTCTCAAGGATCATCATCGAATATGAGACAAACCCACACTCTATTTGAACACCTTGGTAGATAGACTAAGGATCATCCTATAGCAAACGTAATCGGCGATCCTTCTCGCTCTGTATTTACGAGAAAACAACTCAAAACTGATGCCATGTGATGTTACTTTGATGCCTTCCAAACTTCGGTAGATCCAAAGAACTTCAAACAAGCAATGACCGAACCATCATAGATCAATGCAATGCAAGAAGAAATTCAAGAATTTCAAAGACTTAAAGTTTGGGAATTGGTGTCGTGTCCAGATAAAGTGTTATTGATCAAACTAAAATGGATTTATAAGGTCAAGACAGACGAATTTGGTGGGGTACTAAAGAATAAGGCTAGACTAGTTGCTCAAGGATTCAAGAAAGAAGAGGGAATCGATTTCAAGGAATCATTTACACCGGTTGCTAGAATAGAGGCCATCCGTATCTTCGTAGCAAAATGCCGCTCATAAGAATATGACGATCTACCAAATGGACGTCAAAACAGATTTCTTAAATGGCAAGCTCAAAGAAGAGGTCTACGTTTCTCAACCAAAAGGATTTGTTGATCAAGACAACCCATCGCATGTGTACAAGCTAAAAAAGGCCCTCTACGGTCTCAAACAAGCACCATATGCATGATACGACATGTTGTCAAGCTTCCTAACCTCACAACATTTCTCCAAAGGTGCAGTTGATCCAACACTCTTCACACGACAAGCTTGGAACGACTTATTAATGGTATAAATTTATGTTGACGATATAATATTTACATCCACTAATACTTCCATGTGTAATGAGTTTGCTAATCAGATGACCACTAAGTTCAAGATGTCAATGATGGGACATATGGCATTCTTTTTAGGATTACAAATTTCTCAAAGTCCTAGAGGCATCTTCCTAAACCAGTCAAAATATGCTTCTAAAATTATTAAAAAACATGGTATGCTACCTAGTGATTCTGTAGACACACCTATGGTAGAAAAGTGTAAATTGGATGAAGATCTACAGGGGAAACCAGTTGATGCTACACTTTACTGTGGCATGATTGGATCCCTCATGTATCTGACATCCAGTAGACCCGACCTTAACTATGATGTTTGCTTATGTGCCCGATATTAGGCTAAGCTTACCAAAAAGCACCTACAAGTGGTGAAACGGATCTTTTGATACCTTAACGGAACCATTCACATGAGTCTATGGTACTCGAAGGATACCGACATGTCACTCATAGCTTATGCAGATGCCGATCACGCGGGGTGTCAAGATACTAGACGTAGTACATCGGGAAGTGCTCAGTTCTTAGGTGACAAACTTGTTAGCTGGTCATCAAAGAAGCAAAAGAGCA
>BQNB010060041.1:0-37079 GCA_026074375.1 Tanacetum coccineum | reverse complement strand
TGCATGAATCGTCCCTATCTCAAAACTATGTAACACCGTTTCCTATCTCAAGAGATAGGGACGAATCATGTAGTTAACTATGTAACACCATTCGTCCCTATCTCTTGAGATAGGGACGAACGGTGTTACATAGTTTTGAGATAGGGACGATTCATGCAAGAAAAAAGAAATAGGGATGAGATCATGGATTTGGCCTAAACCACAGGGACGAACCATGTAATTATCTGAAAATAAAATATACAAAATATTTTTATAAATGAAGAAATGTTTTATTTATTTACAAAATTCAAAATCTGGGTTTTTCCCCAAAAATGACAAAACTCCACCAGATAAACATTTCTCCACTAAAAGACAAAAAATATTCGTGAGAAGGATAAAAAGAAAACTTTTTTTTAAAAGTTCTCTAAAAATTTCAAAAAAATTCCATTAAATCAGGTATGTTGGTGCATAAAACTTTTGTAAAAGAAGTTTTTCTAATTTTGAGTTTTTATACGTTTTTTTAATGCGCAAAAAAGAAATTTTGATGCAAAAAAAAATTTTGATGCACAAATTTTTCGACTTGTTATAGTTTGATGCGCAATAAAATTTTGATGCAAAAAGTCAATAGAAGTTGGGTACAAAAACGAATTTTTGATGCACAAAAAACCGATTTAATGCACAAACGTTTTTTTAATAATTTTTTTTCGGCAAAACTATTCACTTTTAGAAAAACTTCCTTTACAACTTTTTCATGCACCAACATGCACGATCTTGTGGAATTTTTTCAGAATTTTTTGAGAACTTTTAAAAAAAAATTAATCTTTTTATTCTTCTCACGAATATTTGTCTTTTTATTTGATCTTTATCATATATATATATATATATAAAGGAGGGTTAATGTGGTGTAACTTGTTAAAATTGTTAAAATAAGAAATAATATAAACAATTAGATCTATTGATTAATGTTAGATGATATTAATGGTGAATGAGTGTTGTTAGTGTAATAAATATCTAGTCAAAGGACAATTTAGTAAATAAACCCAAATTTAATTGCAAGATTAATGCCCCATTTTGTGTAACGTTTTTAACTTTATTATTCTAAACACTATTTAATTTTCATTTAACATGACGTTTATATGGTGGTATTTTTCTTGATACATCTTTATATCTATTTATTTATTGATGCAAACTCATACACCACTGACTCGTACACCACCGAATCGTACACCACCGACTCGTACACCATCGACTCGTACACCACTGACTCGCACAACACCGACTCACACACCACCGACTCGTACACCACCGTCTCATACACCACCGACTCGTACACCACCGTCTCGTACACCATGAACTCGTACACCACCGACTTGTACACTACGAACTCGTACACCACTGACTCGTACACCGCCGATTCTAATAATAAAGTAGTCTTCTATTAGAAAAATATAAAACGTTATATCTGCATATAGTTGAAGATCATACTCGGTTGATTTCCAAATCTATATTCGTGACGAATTTCCCTGATAGTACTACGTCTAAAGATCTGTGTAAGGTGTGCTAATATTATGGGTCTGTGGTGGACGTCTTCATTCCCAATCGTAAATCGAAAGCAGGGAAACGATTTGTGTTTGTTCGTTTTATTAAGGTTGATAATGTTGGCAGGCTCGTTGGAAACCTTTGCACTCTATGGATCGGCTGAATGCATTTGCATGCTAATGTTGTTCGGTTTGAACGTTCATCGATTCCTCCATGCTCTTCTCCTCATTCTAGACCCGTCAATCCTGGTGCTTCTTTGTTTGCATCGGCTTTGAAAGGTACCGTCAACATTCCTTTACCATCATCCTCTGCACCTGCTATGGTGCTTGATGATTCATGTGTGGTGATATGTGACCTAGATCATCATGTTATGGGGGAAGTTAAGCAATTCTCATACATCCCTAATTTACGTATCCTTTTGTCGAATGAGGGGTTTCAAAATGTGAAACTTGTGTATCTTGGAGGTTTGTGGGTGATGATTGAGCTGGAATCACTCAAAACTAAAAAGAAATTCATGCAGCATGTGGGCGTAGTATCGTGGTTTACTCGATTATGCAATGCCCAATCGTATTTTATCTCCAAGGAACGGATTGTTTGGGTCGACATTGAGGGTGTCCCATTACATGCTTGGTCACGTGCAACGTTTAATAAGATTGGGGCTAAATAGGGAGAGGTGATGGAGTTAGAAGAAAGTAAGGATGACCTATTTACGTGTAAACGTATCTATATTAAGACGAAACAGGAAGATAATATCCTTGAGAAATTCAAGATCATTATCCATGGGAAAATTTTTGTCATTAGAGCTAAGGAACTGTTTGTATGGTCTCTGGTGTTCAAAGATGATAAAGAAGTTGTGTATTGTACGGACGACGAGTCTGTTAAGGGTACTGCTGAGGAAAAAGGAGAGGGTAGTAAGCATTTTAATTCGGATGTCGAGAGTGATGGTGAAGGGGTTTCTGAAACTTACTTTGGAGAAAATGATGACAATTTCGGTAACGATCAGAATTAAGAACAACCTTTGAATGAGGATGAGATATCTAATGATCCCTTCAATATTTAAGATTTACTAAAGAAACGTGATGCCGGTGTGGTGAATTCTAGTGTGGACAAAAGCATTCCTTATCCTCCAGTGTTCACGCCTGAGAAGGACAGCCAAAAAGCAGAAGAACAAGGGGCGAAAGGTAAGGATTATGAGATGTCGCATAGTCGGTCTGAGGGTTTATGTTCACGCATTTTGGAGGATGCGCAACCAATAGAAGATCACCTTTCATCAGAAGATCGAGGTAACGGGTACGCACTAAAAAAAAGGAGGTTCTATTTTGGAGGTTTTAGATGATTTGATTAAAGTCGGTCAAACTATGAGGTATGACATGGAAGGTTGCATGAAGGATATGGAGAATATTATTGGATCACAAGGAGTTCATGAAGTGATTCAATGAATTGTTTGTCGTTAAATATTCAAGGCCTAGGAACCAAGGCCAAAAAAGAATGGATTAGGGAGTTAAACGTCAAACATAAGGTGAGTTTCTTAACCCTCCAAGAAACTAAGATGAATAATATTTCCGCCATGGATGTAAATTTTTTATAGGGAAATTGCATTTTTGAGCATCTCTTTAGTGAAGCAATTGGTAACTCGGGTGGTATTCTTTGTGTGTGGGATCCTAATGTTTTCCTCAAAGAGAAACATATTATCTCTGATAACTTCGTCGCTTTATATAGGACGTGGATTCCTACTAAGACTAAGTTGCTAATGATTTCCATTTACGCTCCTCAACCTCTTTCTGAGAAACGCTCTTTGTGGAATTACGTTAAGTCTCTTATAACTCGTTGGTATGGTGACAGTATAGTTATGGGGGATTTTAATGAAGTCAGATATGTGGAAGATCGTATGGGTTCGGTTTTTAATGTGCAAGGGGCTACTGAATTTAACGATTTTATTTCGTCTTCGGGGTTAGTTGATATTCAGTTGGAAGGATACTCATTTACTTGGTCTCATCAGTCGGCTAATAAAATGAGTAAGTTGGATCGATTTCTCGTGACTGAAGGATTAATTTCTTTATTCCCTCACATTTCGGCTATATGTTTAGATAGACATTTATCGGATCATCGTCCTATTTTACTTCGGGATGTGATTGCTGATTATGGTGCTACCCCTTTTCGCTTGTATCACTCTTGGTTAAGCTTATGTGGATTTGAGCAGATGGTCACACATACTTGGAGTTCTATTGTTTTAGATGATAGTAATGGGATGGTTCGTTTTAAAAAGAAGTTGCAAGCTTTAAAAAAGGAAATTCGGGTGTGGGTTGCGGATCAAAAAAGGATGCAATCGGGACGTCTAAATGAAATAAAACTGAAGCTGAGTGACATTGACAAACATATTGACCAAGGAGATGTTAATGATGAGATCCTCCTTTCTCGTATGGATCTGATGAAACAAATGCATGACATTAAGTCATCTGACGCTCGTGATTTTTTGCAGAAGGCCAAGATTCAGTGGGCAATAGAGGGGGACGAAAATTCCAAGTTCTTTCATGGCATTATTAATAGAAAACGAGCCAATCTTTCTATCCGAGGTGTTATGGTTGACGGTGAATGGGTTGATAATCCAAATCGTGTCAAGGAAGAATTTAGTTCTCACTTTGCTACAAGGTTTCAAGCTCCGGTTGCTCGTCGTAGCAGGTTAAATTTTATGTTCCCTAATCGTTTAACCTCTGATCAGGTTGTTGAGTTGGAGAAGTCGATTTCTAGAGATGAAATTCGTAATGCGGTGTGGGCTTGTGGCGAGAATAAATCGCCTGGGCCTGATGGGTTTACCTTTGAATTCTTCTGGAAATTTTGGAATATTATTGGGCCAGATTTGTGTGTAGCGGTAGAATGGTTTTTTGATCATAGCTCGTTCACAAGGGGATGTAATTCGTCCTTTATATCCTTAATTTTGAAAGTCCAAGATCCGAAGTTCGTGAATGATTATCGGCCTATTAGCTTGATTGGGAGTCTTTACAAGGTTGTTACTAAAATCCTTGCTACTCGTTTATCTTTCATTATTTCTGATCTTATTTCGGATGTCCAAACTGCGTTTCTTCCAAATAGACAAATTCTTGATGGTCCTTTTATCATCAACGAGCTGTTATCTTGGTGCAAACATAAAAAGCAGCAGACCATGGTGTTCAAAGTTGATTTTGCTAAAGCTTATGATTCTATAAGGTGGGACTATTTGGATGATGTTCTTCAAGCATTTGGTTTTGGATCCAAGTGGCGTTCTTGGATAAATGGTAGCCTATCTTCCGGAATGGCATCTATTTTGATTAATGGAAGCCCGACTTCCGAATTTCAGTTTCATTGTGGGCTGAAGCAAGGTGACCCGTTGGCTCCTTATCTATTTATTCTTATAATGGAATCCCTTCACTTGTCATTCTCTAGAATTGTTGAAGCGGGTATCTTTAAGGGTATTAAGATTGATAACTCCGTTACGATATCTCATCTTTTCTACGCGGATGATGCGGTGTTCGTTGGTGAGTGGTCTGATGATAATCTAACTCGCATCATGCAAGTTCTCCATTGCTTTTCTTTGTCATCAGGTCTAAAGATTAATGTTAAAAAAAGTCATCTTCTAGGAGTGGGTATTCCAAGCGCTGATACTACTGCTGCTGCCACGAGACTTGGTTGTTCGGTTATGAAAACTCCTTTTAAATACTTAGGGGTTATGGTTGGAGGTAATATGTCGATGATAAAGGCTTGGGATGATATGATTTGCAAACTTAATTCTCGCTTATCTAAATGGAAGTTAAAAACTCTATCTATCGGGGGACGCCTTACGTTACTCAAATCGGTATTAGGTTCTACTCCTATATATTGTATGTCTTTATACAAGGTGCCTAAGTCTGTGTTGCACTCGATGGAATCTATTCGTAGGAAGTTTTTTAATGGAACTCATGGTGACGAAAAGAAGGTTACATGGGTTAAATGGTCTAAGGTGCTTGCTGCCAAGAAGCATGGTGGTTTAGGGGTTTCAAGCTATTACGCGTTAAACAGGGCGCTTCTTTTCAAGTGGGTGTGGAGATTTATTTCTCAAGACAATTCGTTATGGTTCCGTTTTATTTCTTCCATGCATGGTTCGCAGATTCAGAAGTTGTCCTCTTATAACTCTTCGATTTGGAACGCTATTATCCGGGAAGTCAGAGTCTTAAAGTCCCTAGGCGTAGACCTGATTTCTCATTGCAAAAAACGTGTGGGTAATGGTATGCTGACGCGATTCTGGAGTGACGTTTGGTTAGGCGATAAGCAATTTCGATATTTGTTTCCACGTATATATGCTTTGGAAGTGAACAAGGATTGCACCGTGGCTGATAAATTGCAGGTTCCACTTGATCTTTCTCTTCGGCGAGCTGTTAGAGGAGCTCGATCAACTTCAGGAGTTAACTAGTTCGATGGTGTTGCCAGATTATGTGGATATAGAATTGGGATTAAATGGTAGGAATAGGTAACTTCTGTGTCAAATACGTTCGTAAGTTGCTGGACGATTCTTTTCTCCCTAAAGACGTTAATGCTACAAGATGGATCAAGTCTATTCTGACTAAAATTAATGTGTTTGCTTGGAAGGTGTATCTTTATCGGTTACCAACTAGGCTGAACTTGATTCGACGGGGTATTCAAGTCCCTTCTTTGTCGTGCCCGATATGTAATTCTGCTCATGAAGACTTGTCTCATATCTTATTTGGTTGTTCTATGGCTACTGATGTCATTCGGCTAGTTTGTCGTTGGTGGGATTTGGGTTAGATGCCTCTTGGATCGTATTCGGATTGGCTTTCTTGGTTTAAATCTATTAGGTTGGGCTCAAAACCGAAAGGCTTGCTGGAAGGGGTTTTTTATGTTACTTGGTGTAGCTTATGGAACTTTTGTAATCAACTACTTTTGCGGGCAAAAATCCTTGGAAAGATGTGATCTTTGATGACATAGTTGAGCGCTCTTTTATTTGGTGTAGTGCTAGATGTAATCGTACTTTCAGTTGAGATTGTTGGCTTCAGCATCCTTCTTTGATTTCTTTGTAATTTTGTTATAGCTCCTTGCTAATTGTTTCTTTAATAAAGTTGTCGTTCAAAAAAAAAGTTGAATCGAGGAAGATGTTTCTTATATATATATAACAATTCAAACTTTTGTTCAAGCCTTAGTGCATAACACATATTATATCTTATTTGTAACCATGTATTTTTCTAACAGGTTTGTGTCCAACAAAGTTGAGAAAGGTCACTCGCTTTATGCGAACGGTACCAGAGAGTTAAAAAGCCATGAGCGGAGTAACCAATTCAAGAGAATAAGATGCGTATTACTAGCCCAGCTCTTACTGTAGAATACATAATAATATCATTCGAAATTTCATAGTGACAAACATAATACCAGTTACTTTTAGTCACATGATGTTCGAAATAATGTGTGACAAAACGTGTGTGACGAATAAGGAGTACGATGAGTCAAAAGAGGCTCAATGGGTTGTCATTCATAGGTTTCTGATAGCTCCTAATTTATACATGTTTTCGCTATCAAATGTTCCCGATATTGCCCCTTTTTACCTTGTTTTGATTAGATATGATGCTAAATTGCTTTAAATGTGTATTTTAGTGTTTATATGGAGCAAATGGTGAAAAGATACGAAAAGTACAAAAAATAAAGTAAAATATCGAAGAGTGAAAGATTTGGTTACGATGGGTCATAACTTCTTCGTCCGAGCTCCGTTTTAGTTTATTCAAAAGGCCACGGAAAGAGGAAAAATAGATCTTTACTTTTACGAGATAAAATACCCGAAAATCTGAAGTTAAATGATGATTTTACCAGCCAATTCGTGGGTCTTTGAGTTTTAGCCCAATTTGCCTTATACCATAATGGACCTTATGTCGTTAAAAGCCCACAACCCATTTAGTGTTTTTGTTTTGGGGCCTGGTCGTGAAAGCAGAAACAAAGAAGCCAGTTTTTGGGCTTTGTTGGTTTGGAGTAGACGTCAAGATAACAAAAGGGATTTATCCCTATATATATTTTTCATTTTGGCTAGCAGGAGGGCATCACGACAAAAAGGAGTATTCCCTATATAAATTTGAAGCCGACACAAAGTGATGGAGGAGGATATCACAATATAAGAATTCGGAGCATAAAAAAAGGAGTACCCCTATATTTTTTTATATTCATTCGGCATAGGAGGATAACGATACAAACGTGACGGCATAATTAAAAGGAACTCGAGTTTGAACTTTTATTATTTTAATATCATGTTGAACTTTTGTTTAATCTTTCTTATGTTTGTTCTTTTTACCTTGCTCGGCTAAATTTATAGTGTTTGCTTAGTTTAGATATGTTTTGGTGATTTGATTAGTGATTATATGTATAATTATCGAGTATAATAAAGAATTATATGTGTTTAATTATGACTATTATTGTTTCTTATCGTGGTTATTGTATTCATATTATGATGACAATCCGTATGTGTATGATATTTATTCTTGATCATTTGAGCAATCAAATAATTAAGGCTTGAGACCAGACATGGTAATAGGGTTTGAGACTTTAATTCATCTAAATTGAACATGTGTGCATGATTGCAAGTAATGACAACTATTGTTATCATTATATGTTTTTCACCCTTAAACATATTTCATTAAATCTCATTAATCATTTGAATTGGCTTAATGCATGACTAGAGATGGTTGTTGCGAAGACATTTGGATTAACTTTCCGATAGTTGTAGGTTTAGACAAGTCGACAGAGGAGTCTTTTCTACATTAGAAATCACCATATAATATAATCTTATCTTTTGCTTAATCAAATAGTTATCCAAAGTCTAGGGGGAATCGAGTCTAAGTGAATACACTTTTCATCAATCGTTTATAACTACATTTCTTTTGTCGCTTTTATTTTTATTTAGTTTTTAAATCTTTCTTCAAGTAGCTTATACTTTGTCTTATAAGCAAAACAACTCTCATCTTTTTAGTTTTTATTGTTAATTAGTTTAACTAGCATTCAAAATTCGGATTAATCCAAATTTTTTTATATATATTTTATTAGCAATTAGAGGGAAAATAAATACTTTTCGGAAATATATTTTATTAGCGATTAGCTTGGAGTTGGCCTAGTTGCTCTTATCTTATTTATTATTAATATTCTATATATTAATCAAATACATTGATTTTTCGAATACTAGTGAAGAAACATGTCACACATACCAAGAAATCTTTTGCATGATGGACGAAGGATGAATGGTAACAAGAGACGAGTGATGGAAGCTGAAAGAAAAGTCTAACTTAAAGACTTCACTGTAAACAAAAGTGCTTCCCGAGAGACAACCCAGAATGCTATTTATTTTTATGAGTCTGTTTTCCCATACATCAATAATCGGCGTATCGCTCCATACCATAGACGTATTGAAAGTTATTGTCAGTTTGTCATAGACGTATTATGCACATGATCGGCGTATTCGCAGAATTGCCGTATTTAGAACCTATTTAGATGGTTCTCTATTAGGGTATCCAGGTTTATGGATACGACGTATTGGTTTCCTGTACAGTTTAATTTGTTTTATTTTAATTAACCGTAGAATAGATATCGAGATAGGAGGCGTCGATTTCCTATATTTTGCCATGATCCCTCATGAAAGAAATCACATGTGGCGTGTGAATTATTACAATCAGATTATTGCTTATTAAATCAACATGGAGAATATACCGAGCAAAATATTTGGGGAATTTTTCATTATAATTCTTTTAATTCTCGTTTTAAAGTTTTATCATATTAAAATGCTTAAATTATGCTCAAATTAAAAAACATTTAAGGATACTTTTGTGAATTTACTTGTAATATAACCTGCACAAATAAATTTATTAGATATTTTGTGAGGATTAAGCCTTATTGTTTCAAAATGAAATTACCAAATTCACAAGAAATATGACGTTTGTGCGGTGATGTTGTAGACTTTTAAACTTTGCTTGGTTTTCTATTCGAGACCACAGTGATGAGTAATATGGATTTAGATGGAGTAACTTGTTTAAATTGGTAAATTTTAAGGATTACACCCAAAAAGTATATTATGTTGTTTTATTAACTAATACACTGGTTAGTTCACTCGTATAAAACTTTGTGTACTCTCCTATCACTTTAAAAGTAAGATACCCCTAGAAAAACCTGTAGAGTCAATCCTTTAGGATTAACACCAACTATTTGTTTCGTTACACCTTTACACCTCAGCCTTGCGTGTTAGATTAAGTCAATTTATGAGTTGCTAGTTGCTTAATGTGTAAATTATGTATTTCCCGAGTCTTGTGTCATTTTCTATCTCTGGTATGGTTGGAAAATTTGTATATTGCAAATGGGAATGTAAAAAGTAGTCAAAACTCATGTATTTTTACTACCATCACAATTAATGGTACGTCTGAAGAATGAAGAATGATCGTGAAGATGTTGAAATTACACCGAGATTCGTAGCTAGTATTGAAAAAAATCAAAAAAATTAGAAAATCGCAACAATAAAGAGGAGGAAAGTTTGAAGATAGTCGGTTCGCAAAAGCTTAAACCGATGGAATTATTTGAAGGATCGATTATTCGTTGATACGTATCATAAATTAATGATGTAAAGTTATGTATAAAGTGGTAGATATCACCACTTGTCTTGTAAAAGTATGTATAGTATGGATGAATGGGAAGTTGACCGTTATGGGAACACCAACTTAGGTTGTTGTTTTTGATCTATGATCAAGATGTTTGTATATAGTTGTGTCTTTATCATGGTAACGGTCGGGAAAGTGTCTAGAAACTTGTGTCTTATTTGTTTTGGACTTAATCTATTTGTTTCGTAATTTTTATTTAACAACAATTTAAATCCCTTTCCTAATTATTAGTCTTGGGTTTTACTTGAATGAGAATGTGATCGAGTCATGCATGTCTATTCCGTCGTTACGGCCATGTATGCGTGATTCAGCTGCTTTGTTGGTGTATTACTTTTGGTGAAAGTTAAAAGATCCATACCCTGTATTACTCTACTAGTCCTACTCTTTAGCTTATTCGAGGTGGGAGTGAGCAGTCACATGTGTCTATCCCGTCATTACGGACCTGTATATGTGGTCTTTGTCGTCCTCCTAGAATATTGGTATCGGTAGAGACTAGATAGAGTGATTAACCCTAAGCCTTACCATAAAACCTAATTTACCTTTTTAAACTTGTTACTCCTTAGCTCTAGTGGTGGAGATGTGTATCCTTGTCAAGCTTATGATAGAATACTCGTCCTGACTGAGCAATTGAGCGAATTAGTTACATGTTACCACATAGATTAGTTGAGTGATTTAAGTGTTTTCATCTACCTATTTCGTGAGGTGTTTGGTTGTATACTTGTAATTGCTCGAATAAATGCTTAACAGAAAAATCCTTAGGGATACATTTTTATAAACTTCTAAAGGCTACTTGAGGACAAGTAGGATTCAAGTGGGGGGATATTTGATTACATCAAATAACGTCACTTTTATAGCATCATTTATCCCGTGTATATAACCCATTTTGTATAATTATTAAAAAGAATTGTTACTTAATCATTTATATTTGGCAGTAATTAGGAGTAATTGGTGAAGATTAGCTAAAAGGAACGCATTCTGGAGCTTATACGAAAATATGAAGAAACTAATTCTAACATCCTATACGCCATATCCATCAAGGAAGATACGACGTATCTATGCTTGCACTTCACAAAAGACCACGAAGGAATGAACATCCTATACGCCGTATCCAGAGAAGACCTATACATCATATTCAAGTTATAGAATGTGAAGATTCTAGAAGATATTGAACGTGGTCCCTACTCCAAGAAACCCCCGATCCACCGTATGGACCAAATTCCAGACTCTATAAATAGAAAACCTAAAAATGGGTTTCGAGTGTGCTTGGTCACATTTTTGATACCTTAACCACAAAATTCGATTTTCTCAGAAAACAAGAAAAGCAAATGAGGTCAAGCAAAACTTTTAATTCCATAGGAAACACCTTGTAATCTCCTATACTCTAGTAATCGTTCAGTTTTTGGTATCATTCGTTAACTCGGTTATTTACCTCACTCTTGTATTGATTATGACGTTTGAGGGCTAATACCCTTGGGTATTAGCCATGTTTATGAAGATTTGAATGTTTGGTTTGTTCATATCGATTGCTTAATTTATCATTGATTGCTTGTTTATGTTTATCAATTTATACTTGTTTACGTGCTTTTGTATGTGACCTATCATTCAACTGGATCTAGTGTTACGGACCAAGTAAGCTAGATGCTGGGATGACTCTCCATATAGTGATTTATATATCTAGACCAATAGGATCATGATTAATGACCTATCTTTGCCATTAGATTATGAGATTAGTTGGATCGGCAGGTGACCCTTGGGATCAACGAGTACGTTCTTAATCAATTGGTAAAGACTTGGCCAGTGGACTACAAATGTATAAATTGCCATTAAGCAGTAAGTGGGTAAAGTCTCTATGAGCTAGGGTTTAACAAGATTACTATTGCTTTAGTCTCTAAGATAGATTATAATCAGCAAAAAGGATGCTTTATGCGGATGCATTTAATTGTGACAGAATTCTACGTATCTAGGTCTTAGGAAGAAGTAACGCCTAAGTCTTAAGAATGATATGCCGCCTCGAGATATGTAATCATTGCACTAAAATAAACAAACCAACGTTAATTGGATTAATCATGGCTAATACAGTTTTCTTATATTTAGCTAGACCGCTCTTCTATCTTTTGTTTATCTTCTTGCGTGTGTTATTGTGTCTTAAATTAATCTAAGTTACCACCAAACTCGTGCCAGTCTCTCAGGCTGAAAACCCCCTTAACGGTTAGAATTAGGATTAACATAGGTTTAGCATAGGTTTAACATAGAATAGAATTAACATAGTTAAAACCAAGGTTATAAATAGCTTGAAGCGTGGCGTGACGGCATATCCAAGCCTTAAGCTTTAGCGTGAGGCGTTGCGTCATAGTGTTTTTAAGGCGTGACTCAAGGCGGCAAAAAATATTTATAGAGTGGTCAATATTAGTTAGCTACTAGGCTTAAAATTGAGTTATGGAGTTACTAAGCCCGAATCCCATACAACCCAAATAATAAATATTTTAAAAGCTTCAAAAAATAGTGCGCTATTATCACGCCTTATCGCGCTTTATTGCACGCTACGCCTAGAGACGACGCCTTGGCCTGTTTCGTAACGTGGAGGCCACGCCTCGCGCTATGGCGCCGCTATATCGCGCTTTTTAGAACCCTGGTTAGAACTAACCTAGATTCGTTAACCAAAATATTAATAAAATAAAAGATTGTTTCTCGCTCTTAGTGATCGACACCCTACTTACCACGAAACTCCATCCGACCGGGTACACTGCAAGTTAAAGTGTTGTTTTAGGTAAAGTCGGTAAAATATAAATTAAAAACTTGAACTATCTAAAATAAACCCTACACGACAACACATCAATGCCTCTTTTCCTTCATGAACATATGCCATCATGTAGAACAGGCAGCGGCTGCTTCTACAATGATTATCGAGAATGAGGGTTGTGTTAGTACGGGTTTTACTGATTCTTTCCCTATGCAAAACACTACTACACCCATATGTGAACCATCTAAGGTTGCTGATGAGACGAGCAAAGGTACTACTGATCTGGACGTGGCTATGAATAAGAATCCGATCCAATCTGGTAGTCATCAAGTAATAAATACCGGGCTGATCTCGTAGTTTAATGTTGCTAGTCCTAATTCCAGTCCGAATGGTAGTGCTACAAAGAATGGAAGTGAACAGGTTGGTGTGGTTCCTCCATCATACGCTACTAAAATTAGGCCTACTTCGTCGACTATGGATCATCTTCAAATTTGAAGGTAATGCGCCTAATGATGCGAATTATGACATTTGGTTACCCTTGTATTCGTTCTATGAGGTTAATGATAAAATGAAGAGTTCGCTATACAAGTATTTTATTGGCAAAAGGTTTGCTTTTCTTGTCGTGGAATGGTTTGTACGTAATAATTAGGAAAATATGGATTAAAAGAAACAACTTTGGTGAAAGGTTTTTTATTCTTTAATTCTCATCCATTGAGGGTGTTGATTTGGTGCTTAGAGATGGTCTATGGATGATTCATGGAGTACCTATTTTTCTTAATAAATGTTCGCCCTCCGTGAGCCATTTTAAAGAAGATTTGTCTTGTGTTCCAGTGTGGGTGAAATTTCATGATGTCCTGTTGGTTGCTTATACATCGGATGGTTTAAGCTTGATCGCAACGAAAATTGGTACCTCAATGATGCTAGACTCATATACGAACTCCATGTGTTTAGAATCATAGGGGAGGGGACACTATGCAAGAGTTTTGATTGAAATTGATGCTTGTAATTATTTTAACGATAATCTGGTCATGGCTGTGCCAAACCATAAAGGAACTAGATATACGAAAGAAACCATTCGTGTGGATTATGAGTAGAAACCTCCTCATTGTAGTACATGCTTAATATTTGGTTATTCACTTGATGATTGTACAAAAGCTCCTAAACGAGTGGTGAATAAGATAGATAAAGGTAAGGGTGGACCATCCTGGGCGGATTAGGAAGGTTTTGTTAAAGTACAAAAGAAGAAATCAATTGGTAATAATGGAGGCGCAAAAACTTCAAACCGGTCTCGGTGAAACCAAAACCTCGATATCGCCCTAAAGCAAAACAATCGATTGATGAGGCGAACTAAAAGACCACTACTTCTGTTGGTAAGAAGAATGTTTTGACATCAGGTAACCGTACGTTCTCCCTTAGTAACTCGTTTGAGGCTTTAAATATTGAAAATTTGGTTAGCAAGGATGTTGTTGAATATGTTGATAATGAAATAGAAGTTATATGGCTTCAAAACCGTCGAAGGTTGGATATGGTACGGAGAGCTTGCTAGAACAATAGAGGGAAACATATGTGAATTGTGATTACGACCTATACGATGATGATATGTATGAAGTTTAGGAAATTCCTGACAATATTGTCTCTATATATGATAATTTGGATATTAAGGTTCTAGGTCGAATGAAGAAATAGATTACTTGTTGGTATTGAGTCATTTGTAGTCTTGTCATAATTGTACCTTCCTTAAGGAAATTGGTTGCCTATGTAACGGGCTGAGATGTGAGATTCACCCACATCCATTATACTGAATTATTTTTGATGTAATAAATTTACCGGAGACGCCACCACAATCACAGCCAACCCAAATAAAAAACCAAACACAACCTCACCACCCCCCCACCCACTCGAACACCCACCCCAACCACACCCGCACACATCCCCACCCCCGATCCCACCCCCACTACAAGCCACTCCACACCACAACACACCACCCACCCAAACACACCACCACTACCACCCACAACCACCCACTAACCATTGCAACAACAAAAACGTCAAGGTTGGATATGGTACAGAGAGCATGCTAAACAATAAAGGGAAACCAATTGCATTTGTTATAACGACCTATACGATGAAGATAGTACAAAGTCAGAAAACCTGACCAAATTCTCTCAATATAAGAATAATTGGTCGATATTACGTGTTCTAGGTCACCATTAAGTACACTAAAAACTATTTGGTATTGAGTCATTTGAAGTCTTGATCATAATTTTAACACTATCCTTAAGGAAATTTTTGCCTATGTAACTTGCTGAGATGTGAGAGATTCACGCCACATCCATTAACTAAATAAATTTTGATGTAATAAATTACCGTAGAAAACCTTTTACCCAAAAACAGCACTAGTCATCTAACACTCTCCGCAGATTGAACATATTCCTTTTCGGATGATCAAACCGGACATAGGTTGAAGAAGAGGCACATCTTCATTTCTTTCTTCATTCTTTATTTTTTAGTTTGTTTATACCATAGATAGGCGAGACCACAAAATAATAAATTATATATTTATATAAATAAAGCTTATTGTTTTACATATTAACGTGTGCGTCCCCATATGGTCAAGTAAATTTCTCGAACATATATTGTTTGATATATACATATCCCAACATTAGTTTATATGTGTAATTCCTTTTTATGTATATACAAGGCTTTTAGGAACTTTTGAAAAAAGATGGTCGAAATAATTTTTCGACGTGTAAAATAGCTTTAATTAAAATAAGCATTTCTTTTATTATATATGTAGTGTGGATTAAGTAAATGTGAAAAAGGTTAGTGGTTTTTTAAAATGTAATTAAAAATTTAATAGATTGCAATCGTCTATAAGTAATGTGCTGTAACAAATGGTTTTGTATACCTATAAAGAATTCACGTCCTTATTCGTTACACCTTTTGCCCATAAAATTCAATTTCACTTTCCTATTAAGCTTTCATTCACTTTGAAAAAAAATGTTCCAGACAAATTTTAACGGTGTCATGGTAGTGATAGTTGTATGGCACATTATATTTGTATATACAAGGCTTTTAGGAACTTTTTTAAAAAAAGATGTATCAAAAATAAAAAGAAACGAATTTCTTGAAGGTATATAATGCGTTAATTTAAAATCAACTTTTTTCTATGTATATATATGTAGAGTAACTGATAGTGAAAAAAATAAGATGGTTTAAAATGTAATTTAAAAATAAATATAAAGGGTAACACCATTTATGAAGTACATGCTATTTTCATTAGTCCTCATTATAACCAATGTACAATTTTTAATACTGCAAATGATAAGCCCCCAAAGCCGCAATTAGCGTATTTTTCCATATTGTTACCGTCAAACCGGTCCGTGCATGTACTTTTTCTACTAGCCACGTCACTATTTTTTTCTACAACAATATTTGTTTTCCACGTTTGTTTTTCCCTCCCATTTGTTCCCTCCAAGTTTCCCTCCTTTATTTAGTTAACAAAATTTTATCTTCCATGACTTTGTTACAACTAAATTTATTAACACTGACATAGATTAGATTTTCCCCCAATAACCAAAATGATCAATGGGAACTCAATCTTGATATAGATGATTCCGATCTCAGATTAACACCCCTTCTCTGTCCCTAACAGCACACATGTTGACCTCAGCCATATATTTGGCCTCCAAGGAATTCCATAGTTCTTTTCAAGATTTAATATTTTAGTAAATATCAAACAAAAGATCAAACATACCTTTGAGGATTAGACCACTGCAGACATAGTCATCATTATCCCACTTATTCCTTTTCCTGATTTTTTCCCTGGTTGCATCATCACTACCATCTTCAGGAATAGAAGTAGTTAACACATACACCACACTCATGCTGGAAAGCAAGAAGTGCATCTTCTTCTGCCATCTTATAAAGTTCACCCCTTCAAACTTGTCAAGCTTGGCAAAGTTTGAAGTCATCTGTTTCATAGCAGCAGCATCCATTGATTATTACAAAATATCTTCTTTGATTGTTGGTTGTAGTAAATCCCAGATCAGGGTGAAGACAATCAATAGCCTAGCTAATTACCAAGATGGTTACCGGATATCACCTGAAGTCGTATAATCACTTTCTAAAGAAGATTATTCGACCCTATGTCTGGGTTACACGAATACCTCCTTGGGATAAAACCAAGTGTTTGTTCTTGTTCAAGGCACAGATCATGAACCCTGCGTTTCTATAAGTTTTTGTTTTCTGTGTGTTTTTCCATGCAATTGTGATCCCTGTTTATAGGGATTTACTCAAAACCTAATAATGGAATTAATGAGAGATTAATGGCCAATTAATCTCTCCCATAATTATCCTCCATAATTTAGGAATTAGTGATTTCATGACCAAATTAAATATGGTTAAATAATGCAGTCAAATCAATTATCCTCAATAATTTAGGAATCATGATTTCATGACCAAATTAAATATGGTCAATTAATGCAGTCAAATCTGCCACTTATATAGGCAAATAAACACCCATTTAATCAAACCACTAAAAGAGTCAGGAAAAATCAGTGACTTGATGGGTGTACACTCCGTACCTCCAAACCCATTTCCATGTATGATCCAATTCCCACAATTGCACTAAATTCGCAGAGGACACCGCTACGTCAGCGTCAACTCAGTTTTCTCTCTCTTAGACCACACAGTGACCAAACACATGTAGTGGTGACCGCAGAGGACACCGAACAATTTTTTTTTTTTTTAAACATTACATTAATAATTAAACATTTTACAAATTAAAATACGGAAATAAAAATACACAAAAGAAAAGACAGAAACAAATTACGGAAATAAAAAACATGAACTTGACGGGATTTAAAAATACAACACAGATACGTTTTAAAACATATAGTTCGAATAGTATCCGTTGGAATAGTAGTTGTTTGATTTCAAATTTGAAAATTACATTACGGAATTGAAAATTACATTATGGAATTGAAAATTACATTACGAAATTGAAAATTACATTACGGAATTGAATAACAATAATATTAAGCTAATGAAACTGTATCCTTACGGAAAACCTCAACCACATTTCTTTTTGTAATGTTAAGGTAATGCTTTGATGGTTTAGGAGTAAAAACTAAGACATTGGCAAGTATCATAGCAGCTCCTACTGTAATATCCTTTTCATAACTACCCACATCAAGGACTTTGTAGTGTATTGTTCCAGGTACTGTACCCGATAGATCTTTCAGAGTCACATTTAAATCTCCAAGAGCATTCGGAGAACAAGACTTCACTATTGCAACAACTTGTTCAAGTTTTCCCTTTTTAAGAAAGTTGTCGATGTCTCCCAAACATCCAGTTACAGTGCCACCAAAAGCATTCACATAGTTAGTGGCGCTAACCCACGCCCCACTGTTAAAATCAGCATCCTCACCCACATCCTCAACAACTTTCTGCATATATTCTTGTGTCGACATTAAAGCCCCATCCGGATCAAGAATAAATACATTTTCTTTAAGCAGCTTGGCTCGCTGAACAAGACCCGCAGGACCGGGTATTATCCTAACTGGGTTTGGGGTTGAGGAAGATGGTTCAACACATATGCTATTAGAGAGCTGAACAACACCCGCAGGACCGGGTATTATGGTAACTGGATTTGGGGTGTATGGAGATGGTTCAACATGTGCGCTACTAGACGAACGCAGAACAGGTGTTAAATGGAGATCAGAATCGTCTATATCAAGACTGTATTCCCATGGATCATTTTCGTTAGTGAAATTGGAATCCATCTGGATAGTTGGATAAGAAGTTGTGTGATATAATGAGGAGATGGTGGGGGTATTTATAACGAAAAACTAGCCGTTGGAATTCAAAATTTGAAAATATAATAACGGAATTTAAAATACAATACTTTATTTAAAACATTAAATTAAAACAACATTACACTAAAATAGTTTCTAGTTTATTAATCTGATGACTCGTAATCTGAATCAATTCTCATCACCCCAAATTCCATAAAGTATTCATCATCATCAGCTTGTTTTTGCCTAATCTTCTCCTCCCGTGCCTTTTCATCCATTGTTTGTTCTTCTAGTGTTTCTCTTAAGGCTTCTTCATCTAGATGTAGTTGATGTAACTCTTCCGCAGTAAGGTATACATCACCAATCTCATGTGTCTGTGATGACGAACCACCTATATGGGTTTCTGAGCGGTGGTTGTATTTTTCATGTATCCAAGCTAACTTAGCATTCATTTGTTTTTCTAGTTTTGCCGCCTTTCTGTACATAGAAAGATTTAGCTCGTAATCTTTATCAGAACCTTCTTTTAAGAAAGTGTCGATCAAAGCACGGCTCTCTTGTGGAATGTGATTACATTTCTCGTATGCTTTTCTAAGATCTTCTTTAGTTGTGCATGCATTATCAAATTGCAAGGCTAAATCCAGAATCGCTTTCTGATGAACCATATCTTCGTCAATTTGTTTTTGAACCAAAGCTTGGATTTCATCGTCGCTATGTGGTATCGAACAAGCCATTTAAAAAAGATAATGAAAGTGTATAAAATGTATGTGTTTTGTGATTAAAAATGGTATAAAAAGTGAGATTTTATAGTGAATGGGGGATTGTTTATTTTTTTTAAATAAAAATATAAAAGAAAGAGTTAATTTTTTTTTAATACGAAATCTTCCTCCAATTGTAAGGTCGTGCAGAAGACCCTGACTTTGCAAAGGTTGGGGGTGACCAGGTCTTGCTTCGGTCGGCGTAGTGGGGTGACCATGTCGCTTTTATTGCCACATGGGACGACCGACCGCAAAAGGTCGTCCCATTACGTTTAGCCTAACAACCATTACGAGAGATGGTGGAACTATTATCGAATCGGCTTACTTGGAGTTGTTAAGTTTTGTAATAGAGAACACGGATTCGTTGGAGAAGGTGGATTACTTGTAAAGGTAACGTATTTACTATGAAGTTTTGTCTATAAATAATGTTAAAATTATCGATAATTAAATTTTGACGGCCTCCACCTAAAGTTTTACAAATCTAAATCTTAAAACACATGCATGCTGTAAAACTTTAATATATTCAAAGAACAATCTTAAAATTCATATAGACAAAAGAGAGAATTACAAAAATGGTCCTTGTGGTTTGCCTAAATTGCATGTTTGGTCCGTCGAGTTTTGAAATTGAAAAAGGTCTGTGTGGCGAAGGTTTGGTTTCACTTTTGATCTTTGGTCGAACTAAAATGACTAAAATACACTCGTCTTCTTCTTTTTCTATTTTCTCTTTGAATATTTATATTTTTCGATAAAAAAAGAACACCTAAACCATATGATCAAGCCCAGAATTAAATCTTCAATATTTATATTTTTCATAACTAAATTTCATAACACTTACACATCTTCAACACCACCCACATGTACCCAAAATTAAATCTAAACTTCAGCAACAAATTCATTACCACTCATCACTCACCAAAACTCAAAAACTCAGTATAGAAAGCTACCATTTCTGCAGCAGCCTGTAAATCCTCCTTTTTAACAAACTTAATCATTAAACCAGCTCCTAAGGCTTTATTCATTATAAAGTACACTTCTCTGTCTTTTCGAAAACGTATGGCACGCTTCTAACGGAGCTACGGTTAATTTTATATGAACTTTTAAAAACTGATTAGCTGCATATTTGAGATTTTGTCTTGCTGCTGTACTAAAATGTACTTTTGACCCATTTAAGTTATGAATTTTCCAAATCTTTCTACATAACAAATGAAGCATACTCAGAGGGCTACAAGTTTCGTTTAGATCTCAACTTAACCTGATGAACAGTTAATTCTCTACGATCCTTCCAACATGGCACAAAATTAAACGCACATGCTGCCCTAATTTAAAACATGTCCAAAACGACCCAAAACTAAACATAAGCTATTCTGATCATAAGAAAACGCATATATCAGCTTATTAAACATATTAAGATCATTCTTCATAAAGTCTACAAGCAAATTTTCTTGTTCAAACACTATCTTATCTTTGTGACAAACACCCTTAATTCAACAAAACTGGTTCTAAACATAAGCTTAACATACTTTTATACTAATAATGAAATCTTGATTCTAACACATGACTTTACCAAAATACTATCTTAACATGATTTAGGTTATCATCTTTAATCATAATATTAAGACTAATAGGTTTATAAACTTTAATCTAACATCACCCCAATTAATATAAACTTGAATTACGGCATAACACTTACTAACCTTTGATGGGAATTGATTAGAACTCCTAAAAGACTTTCAAGAGCACATCATAACATCATCAAACATGCTTGAATCCATCTTGTGAATTGATACTAGCACAAAGTGATAAGATGGAGTATTTCCTCCTATTTCTCCAACATAGCGACGTCCCAAAACACAAACACACATGTGTGTATTATAAAAATTCTGCCTGATTGTTTAGTTTTTCTATTAAGTCATGTAAAATTAAAGTGACTGTTTAAATATTTTGTCTGTTTGTAGATGAATAAATGGTTTTTTGTTTTGTGTGCTGAATAAAATGTCTAAATTAAAAAAATTACCATTATACCTTTTTATATAAAATAAGTGTTGATTAAATAATTAATTGGATAAAAGTAGCAGGATTGTAGATATGTAAAAGTAAAATAAAAATGATGACTTAATTTGGAAACCCTCACACCCATGGCTTTTTCTACAAAGTCATCAATTTATTTTAAGCACTAAACAAACACTCAATCAATGACTTAATAAACTTACCAATTTATGAGTTAAGTCCCTTTAAGTCGTTAAATATCTTTGTACCGCTAGTCCTTTTTCTTTAACTTTTTGCACCTGTAAGTCCTTATTTCTGTTAAAGGTTAACGGAAAGACTTTTCTAATATTCTAAAAGCAATATTATTCTGACTAAAACAACAAAAATTAGGGTGTTACACTATAGCGTGAGCTAAATGTTTTAACTGGTTGTAATAGATGGACAAAACACGAATTGGAGTTCTAGTGGGGTCTGGTCTGGGAGGCTTAACAGCATTTAGCACCGGAGTAGAAGTGCTTCTTCAAAAAAGGATATAAGAAAATCTCACCATTTTTCATCCCATACACAATCAGCAACATGGGATCAGCACTATTAGCAATCGACACCGGTTTAATTAGACCAAACTATTCCATTTCAACAGCGTGTGTAACCGCAAACTACTGCTTTTTTAATGCTACAAATCATGTTAGAAGAGGTGATGCTGATATTATGGTCCTTGATGAAACCGAAGCTACTGTTAATGCTATTGGAGTTGGTGGGTTCATTTCTTATAGGGCGTTGTCCCAAAGAAATGACGAGTCCCATAGGGCTTCTTGACAATGGGACCAAAATCATGATGGCTTTGTTATTGGTGAAGGTGCAGGGGTCCTCGTATATTACTTTACCCTCTCATCTTTTTAATTGCTTGGAATGGGAACACATAAACTTGGATTTTAGACATTAACGATTAACAAATGTAAAACCAATAAAGTTTTTATTTGGAGTTTAGCCCTTCAAACATTTTGCATGTCCCTTCATACTTTTTATTATTGGGTTTGATCTATCTTTTTTTTTCAAAATTGTGTAAAGTAGAAGGATTCGACCTAGTTCATCTGTTGACTTTTTAAAGTCAAATGTGTTGTAACATGTCATAACGGTTAAAAGGAACATGACCCCAATTTGCATGTCCCTTCATACTTTTTATTATTGGGTTTGATCTATCTTTTTTTTTCAAAATTGTGTAAAGTAGAAGGATTCGACCTAGTTCACAAGTCTGACTTTTTAAAGTCAAATGAGTTGTAACATGTCATAACGGTTAAAGGACATGAACCCTTTTTTTATAATTCCATTCATACGTTTAGACCAGGTTTGATCTTTTTTCACTTTGAGGAGGAGACACCTAGACTTTATAAACTATCAACCAATTCCATACTTGGCTGATGTGGGATCATAACACTACCTCACCCTTTGAAGAACCAATGTCCTCGTTGGTCACGGCTATGTTAGTCACGGTTAGCACCTCTCTTTGGGTCTAAGCCACCACTCCATAGGCCACCACTTCGTGCTCGTTGGTCATGGCTATGTTGGTCACGGTTGGCATCCTTCTTTTTTATAGGTCTAAACCAACACTGCATATGCCACCACTCCGAGTGTTGGAACCTCAAAAGGTAGGGCTAGCTCTGATACCAATTGATGCGAACCTATCCCATACTAGGCTCATATCAGTTCATAAGTCTAAGTGTGGAACTCACTCAAAAAGCTAGCTTGTAAGAGGAGGGGACACCTAGACATTATAAACCACCAACCAATCCTATACTTGGCCGATGTGGGATCATAACAACATGTCATTCTTAACAGATTATGGAAAGCTTGGAGCATGCTACAAAGCGTGGAGCTAATATAATAGTGGAATATTTAGGTGGTAGCATCACATGCGATGCTCATCACATGATAGATCCTCGTAAAGACAGCTTGGTGTTCATCTTGCACAACCAAGTGTTTAGAAGACTTCGATATTTCCCTTGAAGAGGTAAAACCATACACTCCTAATCCATACAATCTAGGATTTCATAATATTAATTTGGCTGGTATTCATATACTTAGGTGAACTATATCAATTGTCACGCAACATCAACCTTAGCTGGTGATTTAGCTGAGGTTAATGCTATCAAGAAAGTCTTTAAGGATACATCCAAGATAAGGATGAATGGAACTAAAAAGATGAATAGAACCAAGGTAAGAACACTAAACAGATTCTAATGATTATTTAAATCAGTTAATAAAGCCTATAAATGAAACCTTTTATGTTTTAGTCTATAATTGGACATGGTCTTGGAGCTGCGAGTGGACTGGAAGCAATTGCGTGTATAAAAGCAATCAATACCGGCTGGCTGCTCCCTGCGATTAACCAAGTAGTACCGGCTAACACCTTAACTTATTTTCGGCCACATTATTGGCTCTTTATGCCTATGTGCTTGTGTTTCAATCGTTTTCTTTGCATTTACAAGACTTGGAGCCTTAGATTGACATTGTTATCGTCCCAAATGTGAAGAAACAACATGAAGTCAATGTTGGTATGTGTAAATGCAACATAAGTTACTTTATACTAGAAAGCAAATTCCATAAAACAACAAATGTTATTTTTCAAAATGGTCTTATTTGAATTATACTTTTTTATGTCTTAACGTTTTCAAACGGGTTAGTTTTGGTAATTGTAGTGTATAAAAGTCTTAGGTTTTATGGTTTGATGTTGCTTATTATCCAACCTATCTATTTATTATAAACAGACATGCTATCCCACATATATAACTCATAATCAAAAAATGGACAATCAATTGTTCGATGATTCCCTTGCTAGCATTCAGAAAGTCAAGGATCTTGTTCATCATCATTCAAAGCCTTCACGGTACATATTTGATGTTCATGATGATTAGTCCCTCATGGGATACAAAGTTGATCAACTTGTCCGTGAATTTGGTTTTAAAAGGGTTTACTCAAAATGAGATGGTAACTGTGAAATGCGTAGTTACAGTTTTGGTGTCTAGGGTACTGACAAGTACCAACATGATCTTAGAGAAGCCTGTGTTGCCCAGATGCGGCATTATCCAGAGTTATAATATGCTCGGATACACTTATGAGCATTATTTACGTTACCTGTAGGGTTTGCAATAAAATTTTATAATGGTGTTATTTACATATGTGAAATAACACCATTATCAAATTTTGTTGCAAACCCTCCGGGTAACGTAAATAATGCTCAGAAGTGTATCTGAGCATATTATAATACTCCGGATAAAGCCACATTTGGGCAAAACAGGATTCTCTAAGAGCGTGTTGGTATTTTTCAGTACCCTAGACACCAAAACTGTAACTGCGCAGTTCATAGTTACCATCTCCTTTTGAGTAAACCCTTTTAAAACCAAATTCATGGACAAGTTGATCAACTTTGTATCCCATGAGGGACTGAACATCAAATATGTATTGTGAAGGTTTTGAATGATGATGAACAAGATCCTTAATGCTAGCAAGGGAATTGTCAAACAATTTGTTGATAGAAATAATGCCTAAAACGTTATTAATATTTCTCGACCTCTCTACGTTTTGATAATCACAAAATATAAAAACGATCAATGTAAAATTAAACGTAAACAAGTAATTAGTAGTAAATTTTCATTTCAACAATTTAATCACTTAAATGTATGAATAAATAAATACTTAATGCATTTTATGATCAAATGAATTTTTATTCAACCTCACAATTTTTATAAAATGTTACAAACATTTTTATAACTTTTACAAAACATTTTTGTATTTAAAAGAAAGGTTTTATTCAAAATAAATATTTTGAATTCAAATTTTCTACCTAAAACCGGCTAGAAATGTTTCAGAAAACACCTCCCCTGGAAAAGACAAAAAAGGGAGCATCCTGGCCTGGGCGGCCCCCTTAAATATAAGGGGGCCGGCACATAAATTAAGGGGGCCGGCCAGGAAAAAAGGCTCCCCATATTGCCTATAAATATTGGACTGTTCTCCACTGATTTTCTCACCTTTTGCACTCATTCTTTTCTGTCTAAAATCAGTCCACACATTTCCTACAATCCTTTGATCATTTAATCATAAAGCTTTGTTTCCAAGTGATCTAAGCTTAGATCCTCAAGTGCAAGAGAAGAATACTTCCTACCATCAAGTGAAGAAGTATTATAGCTCAGTGTGTGTCCTTGCAACCTTGTTGCAATTGTATTATATCTTGTAAATCATTTGTGTATATTGTGAAGGTGTGTATCATAGTTGTGTATAATAAGTAGATTGTGGTGATCATTGTAAGTATAGTTAGATCGGGGTAATCTTAGTAAGTAGTGTTATATTGGTGTGATCAAGGTAGTGTCTAGTTGAAGTGAAGTTGTGAAGAGAAGTATAGAAAAGTTGTGAAGGGTAGAGAAGTTGTGAAGTGAAGTGAAGTTGTGAAGTGAAGAAAAAGTTGTGTGGTGAAGCGAAGTAGTGAATTGTCGTGAAGTAGTGTGGTTAGTTGTGATAGATTGGTTAGGATTAGAACTTGACATTTGGCTTAGTGTCGAAAATCGGTGTAAGCTTAGTTGTGTACGGTTTTCTCCGCCTAAAGGGAGCTTGTTGACATAGTGAAGAAAACTCTCGAGTTTGGTGCTCGGGGAGTGGAGTAGGGCGAAGAGGTGCTTCGTTACCGAACCACTATAAATCCTTGTGTTGTGGTTTGATCTTATTGTCCATTTTTTGATTATGAGTTACATATGTGGGATAGCATGTCTATTTATAATAAATAGATAGCTTGGATAATAAGCAACATCAAACCCAAAACCTAATACACCACAAGCCCACACTCGAGCTTGGGCCAATAACCTATTCGTCTAACACTCCATCGCAGTCTGAACAGGAGTCTTTCGGACGGCAAACTAAATGTTGAAAGTCGTTTCTTCTTTATTTTCTTCATCTTCTTTATTGTTTGTTTGGATGGAGACAGAACGGCAAAGTTGTTTATTGCTTGACGACTTCCTCCTTTTTGTGACGTTTTTTATACGTCATGCCTTACTTGGCCTTTAGGTATGAGCGTCATTGTTTCCATCTAGTGTCCCCGACAACAATAATCCCCAACGATAAAAACAAATTTTGTGAATGAAGAAAAAAATTTATTGATTGATTTCTCAACATACATACGGGGTTTAATTTTACGTCTAGGGTTTTGTGGGATAAAGTTTATGAGTTTGATATAAAGAAGGAAAAAGAAAAACTAATTCAACAAAAACAATAAAATAAAAATAAATCAACGGGGATCCTTCCGGATCATCGGCTAGTACCCAATGACCGGAGGATAGGAAATTTTTGGTGGTGTGTTTACCTGAACTTCTAATACCATGTAAGACAATAGAGATTATTATTGATCAAATGAGTTACATATGTGGGATAGCATGTCTATTTATAATAAATAAATAGCTTGGATAATAAGCAACATCAAACCCAAAACCTTATACACCACAAACCCACAGTCGAGCTTGGGCTAATAACCTATTCGCCTAGCAAAAAGCAGTGACCAAATAGGAACAAAAAAAAATTTGTTACCCGCTTAATCCTTTTGTGTAACTTAAACGACCAAATGACGTAATGTTGCAAAAGGCGCTCCTATTTGATGAAATTTGCTTATATTATTAACAATTTTTTTATATACGGTTAGACAATGATAACCCGCGTAGGTTGTGATTTATTATTGACCACCATTTAAAATGGTGTAAACCCTAAAGCCCTAAACACACAAACCGAGCTTGTGCCTATTTATCCACTAATACTCTCTCGCAATCCGAGCGGCGAAATCGCTAAAGCTCGGGCCGGAGTAGTAATCTAAAAAAGAAAAAAAAAATATTAACGATTGTGTGGATTTGTGACCTTAACACAAATTACGGTTGTGTGGATTTGTGACCTCAGCACAAATCACCAACACAAATTTTGTGTGGATTCGTGACCTTAGCACAAATCACCAACACAAATCACTAACAAACAATAAAACTACTTAACTTTAAAAAAAACTAACTATATCAGCCTCTTTAAAATACATATCAAATAATATTGATCTTTTAGACAATGATAACCCTCGTAGGTTGTGATTAATTATTGACCACCATTTATAATGGTGTAAATCCTAATGCCTTATTTATCCACTAATATATACTAGTGTTGACGGTTTTCGATTTTTATGCAGCCAATTCTATGACAACAATAACCACTCGTCATATTCAAGTCTTGTATCGGCGTTGAGGGCTTGGCCTAGAATTAGAGTGTTTTTTTAATGCGCATTTCACTACACGTAAACGACGCGTACCATTTGATCTTTTAGGGTGTGTTGGGCTCCAAATTATGAACTAACGTTTACAGTTAAGGCAAACACTTTACTAAAACAATTTTTTTTCATTTGATGTTATTAGAGTGCATGTTGCAGTGACGTATCACACGCTATATGGCTTTTTTTGCCTATGGCGCCGCCAAACATCACCGGAGCCAACGTCATACCGGCATTATTGGGTCCCTCGCCAAGGCCGCAACGACTGCTTTTTGTATTTATTTTTTTTAACGGGTGTTGTGTTTTTGTGTTTGTGCTTGTGTTTGTGTTTGTGTTTGTGAGTTTGTAGTGTGTGTTTTTTTATGTTAAGTTTGCAAAATGTGTTTTACAAGCAAAAGAACCCGCGCGTCGCGGCGGGACTAATTTTTTCCCGAATAATTTTTTTTACGTTTCGGGGGGTTTTTTTTTGCGATGCGTTATGGCGGGGCTAATTTTTAATATTTTCTTTTTTTGTATGATTCGGAGAAAAAAAATTGCGTTGGGACGGGCTAATTTTTTTCCCGAATATTTTCTTTTTTTGGGATGGCTTTGTAAATTTTTTTACGAGAAATTTTGTGTAAGAAAATCGTAAACCAAAAAATCCTGAAAAAGAGAACTACTTTCTCGCGGCATCGAGCACAGATTGCCACACACAAAAGATTATATCTCCCAAACATATCTACCCTAGTATGTGATATCAGAATTATCTTTACTAAAAAATAAAAAAACAATTTCAGATATTACACTTACAAAAATTTTAAAAAAATTACCAAAACAACCGCGCACTCTTACATCTCAGCTCTTAACTAAACTTTCCACAATTCAATTTACATTTCTATACAAAAATCTCAACAGCAAAAAGGTTTTTACTTAATAACACAAAAATCAATCCTATAACTTTCCACTGAAAATAAATTTTCGTGTGTGTGTCAAAAACTCAATTAATACTGATAGTCAATTTCTATTATAAATAATTTTTTTTATATGTCTTATGTGTTTTCTAATTAATTAACCATAAAATTAGAATAAAATAAAAGAAATACTAATAAAGATAAAAATAAAATAATATACAATCCCCCCCTCAAATAAAACCCCAAAAAACACCTAAAAGACCACACCCCCAAATAAAAAAAAAAAAAAAAAAAAAAACCACCCAAACCTCAAAAAAACAAACAAAAAAAAAACACCCCCTAAAAAAAAACAAAAAAAAAAAAAAAAAAAAAAAAAAAAAAAAAAATATAAGAAGAGAGAAATAGAGATATAAAAAACTCAAAAAAAAAACTCTCAAAAAAAACCTCTCCCAAAAAAAAAAAAAATAAACAAAAAAAAAAAAAACAAAAAAAAAACAAAAAAAAAAAAAAAAAAAAAAAAAAACAAAAAAAAAAAAACCACACCCCAACCCACCCCACCCCCCATCGCACACTCCCCCCACCCCCCCCACCCCCCCCACCCCCCCCCTCTCCTCAAATAAAAACAAAAAAAAAAAAAAAATATAAAAAAAAACCGCCCAAAACTCCAATTAAAAAAAAATATCCTAATATTTTGAAATATATATATTAATTGTATATTTTTTCTTTCTATCTCCCTCCCCCCTCCCCCCCCCCCTCCCCCCCTCATGTGTGTGTTATCTTTCTTCTTTATTTTATTAAATAATCGGGTCTGTACGTTTTGACCATATCGCATTATTTAAACGTTAATCCTGTATCGTGAAGACTGTTTTCGCCGGGTATTATTCTCTCTGATAACATCTGGTGCAAACTTTTGTAATATTTATTTATTCCGAAAAAAAATTGCGTTGGGACGGGTTAATTTTTTCCCGAATATTTTCTTTTTTTGGGACGGTTCGATATATTTTTTTTGGCCAGATTTTGGGCCACATTTTATGCGAATTTTAGGCTAGTTTGTCGACAAATGTGTATATTAGTAATAATTTTTTTTATATTTTTGGTGTGGGGAAGAAGATAACGTGGGTTTCTTGTCATTTTGTTGTTGTTGCAAATAATAAAGTTTGATTTTTTGCCCTTTATGTTTTTTATAAAGCTGGGAACAAGTGTATTGTAATCTTTTTGTGAATTATAATTTATTTTGATATTGTGATTTTTCTTTTTGCACTTCGTAATTTAATGAAATGTGTTTTTAGTAAAGAAAACGGAAACGAAAAAAAACAGGTACCACATACGTTTATAACATGTTATAGCTAAGAATGTTGTTTATGTTATAATGGTGTTATACGGTATATAGGGTTGATCACAGTTCGATAACCAGGCCGGACCGACCAAGACCGAAACGAACCAAAAATCGATTTGGTCCAAAACTCCGGACCGAGGAGAAATATGTCCGGCCTGGTCCAGTCCGGTGTCTTGGTTTGGTCCAGTCTACGATATAATAATATAATGCTCGACCCTAAGGGTCCGTTTGGTGGGGGTAAATTGGGGCAATTTCATGGCATTTGCATTTTAATTTTCTCCGAATATTGTGTTTAGCATCACAAATGAAGGAATTTAAAATTCCATGAATTGCCAAAATGAAGATAATTAGAAAGCGTTCAAAAATTGAGAAACTTTAATTTACATGGAAAAAAAATTTATAAACTTTTTTTGTTGTTGTTATTGTTGTATTTTTTTTCTTGTTGTTTTTGTTAGTTTTTCTAAATCAAATGAAATCCGTCACTAAGGGTGTTAGTCGGGTCGGTTTGTCAGGTTGGGGTAAATTCGGATAAGGTCAAAGTCGAGTCATGGTTAAAAATTTAATACTCGAGCCCGACCCTGTTTGAACTCGGGTTAGTCGGGTTCGTGTCAATTCGGGTCGGGTCAACCCGAATATGAGTAAAATGTAATAAATTTGTTTTTTTAAACTCGTTTAAATAGAAAATTTATATTAAAAAAAATAATTTTTTCGGGCCAATAGGGTTGACCCGAACCCGAGTTACCAAAATTTTCCAACCCGATACCTAAACCTATTTTGTATATGGGCTACTCGGGTTGACCTTGAATAACCCGAATTTTTAGGACCTGAGTACCCGACCCGAATAGGGTTAATCGGGTTCGGGGTCGGGTTTTTAACACCCCTATTCATCACTCTCTAAAAAATAACAATAATAAACATAATGACAATTTTTAAAATATTATGAATTTTCATCAACCAAACATGCGAAATTATTTTAAATTCTGACATTCAAAATTTATGAACCTCTCTTACAAATTATTAAAAGCTGCCCTCACCTCTCTTACAAAGTATTAAAAGCTTGTTCTCTTATGTAAATTGTAATCCTCTGACTCTTTTGTATTTGCTAATTTTAGGGTTTCCAATTTTGATTATGGAATGTTATTAGTATCTAGGGTTTATGAATCTGCTTGTATTAAAATATGTAATACTAGTTATTTGTGACCTTGTACTAGTATCTAGGACTCTAGGTTTAGTTTCGCGATTGTTATTTTGCATTATTGATTTTGGAATGTGTTATGTTACTAGTATCTTTCCACATTTTATTTTATACGAACTATGGATTCAACAAAATTAATTCTTTAATTTTTGCTGTATTATAGGTCTGATCCGGAGTCGGCTATAGATTTTCAACAGGAGGTTGACGGAAAAAAGGAGACCGGGGTTATTCTACCAATATTATGTGCACAGTGGTTCCTACTTCCTAGTACGTTATTATTCTTGAAACCTCACTTTTAAAATGATCTTTTTTTCAAGCGTTATATTATGTTTACAGTATAAATTTCTTCTCCAATCATATTTATGCATTTATAAGATCAAGGTAGCTTGACTATGTGTTTAAGACTTGTAAATGTCTAAAAATTTTGTAAAAGGTTTAGGGTGCTTAAATGCATCAAAAAGTTAATTTATCTAAGATCTACTTTGCTACGGTGTGTTTAAGACCCTTTTTTTTGTTTTTGGACCCACGATGGGTGAGGGCTGAGTTCGAGGGGATCAAGCTTCCGGTTGAAGTTATGGAAAAAAATAGTTACAAACATTTGAAGTCTTTAAATCCTTTTGGTCAAGCTCTTAAGTACATCTAAAAGGATGTTAGATTTTGTATTTTTAGTTAAAGATATAGAGGTCATAGGGGAAGATGAAGAGGGCACCTCACCTGAAAAGCATTTTGGCCGGGCCATCGTATATTGGAATTTTGAAGTGTGTTGGTATTTTTGATCAATGAAGTTTGAACGATTATTCCATGATTGAGACTCCAAATTGTTTGATGCATTAGAGGCACGTTGCGTGAGAGATTTATGTGCTTTCAAAAGTTTCGGTAATTTGAAGACGGTTTCTTTGGAAATTCTCTCCATTGAGTGGAGAAATGGACGAGTTTACCGGCTACTATTGGAAGATAGACTTTGAAGGAGGAGTGGTCTCGTTTATCTTCATGTCGCGTTGAGTATTTTTGAAATGAATGTGAAGAACATGAGAAAAAAGCTTCATCGGCGTGTTGAATGTTTTCGAGATTGTACATCTTGTGCAAGTATTATTTGTGCTAGCTTCCTCGCCTTTGTCGGTGTTAATGCGTTGGCGGTGTAACTTGTCACATGCGACATAAAGATGAACGAGTTCATTCCTCCTACAAAGTCTTATCTTCCGATAGTAGCCGGTAATAAACTCGTCCATTTCTCCTCTCAATTGAAGGAGTTTGAGAGAAACCGTCTTCAAATTACTAAAACTTTTGAAAGCAGATAAAGCTCTCATGCAACGTGTCTTTAACGCATCATACAATTTGGAGTCTGAATTATGGAATAGTCGCTCAAACTTCACTGGATCAAACATACCATCACACTTTAAAATTCCAATACACTATGACCGACCCAAATGCTTTTTAGCTAAGTTGCCCTCTTCATTGTCTCCTACAAGCTCTATATCTTTAATTGAAAATGCAAAATCCGACATCCTTTTAGATGTACTCGAGAGCTTGACAAAAGACTTCAAATGTTTTGTAACTATTTTGTCCATAACTTGAACCGGAAGCTAAATCGCCTCGATATACTGAAGCAAATTATATCTTAGATAAATTAAGTTTTTGATGGAATTAAGCACCCCTAAACCACAGACGTGACGGTGTAGATAATATTGGTAGAATAACCCGGGTCTCCTTTTCTTCGTAACCTCTGGTTGAAAATAAAACTAAAGAATTAATTTTGTTGAATCCATGGTTACACAACATTAATTTCTTCCTAATATATATGAAGCCCTCTTTTAACTTCTTTAACCCCACGCACCTACTACGGCTACGAATTCCTATGCGCCTCTTTAACAGCCACAGGTGAACTTCAATTTAGACAAAGTCTCTTTTACAGCCACGTGTGAAAGTTCAATATTACCCAATTTATACCCGCCTCTTCTTTTCTATGAGCAGATATATGTTTCTTCCATATTCCCTCATACACTAATAAACTTCTGTGGTTACCCTCTTCATGATATATGAGTTAACATCTAGGTTTACCGCATAACTATATTATTCTGTTCTTGCAAGGTGTTTGGTAAGACTTTGCAATGATCGAGCTTAGAAGTTTTCTTTAATGTTTGCAGTTTGGTTGTTCTGTTATTTACATTAAAATTTTGTAGGAGTAATCAATGGTCGTCCAAATTTAGTGGGGTCGCTTGTGGGATTATTATATCAACTGACTGTTCTTCTATAAATCCACGTAATATTTCAATCTGTTTAAATGTTCATATAAATTTTGATTTTCTTGCCTACTTTTTCGACTGGTTTGATGTTTGATGTTAAAATTTGATTCATATATACTATTTTAGAATTTTCTTTATATAGGATCACATGAATTCGCTTTAGAAGCATAATGAATGGAGTTCGGAAGCAATGCGTTCCTTTTATACGAGGCACTGTGGTTTTGATTCTGTTCAGGAGCATCTTTTTTAGAAGCGGTTGACAAAGACTATAATTGTCTATTGCAATATATCCTTTAGTTTGAATTATAGAGGACTTAAAATGCTTTGGTGATTGTTAGAAGAAATGTGAGTATATATGTGTTATGGTTCTTTATGTTACCCGTGATCATTAATTAAGTTTTTTAAGTATCTGGATGTAGGCATTAAAGATTAATAACCTCGTAACACTATACATTTATAGCTTTCATCCCGTCCAGTTTACCTAATCAAAAGAAATTGCCATCACCCCCATCATTTATGCTTCTGTAAGTATTTAGAGTTCAAGGTGCATCAACCTACAATACTGTACATTTTTAACACTTGGTAGGGGTAGCCAATACTATACATTTTTAAGCTGGGGTATGCGATTTGCCAATTTGGTTGCAGTGATCATACAACGATCCTCATTTGCTATGAACACAATTGTGACATTTATGAAGAAAACAAAGATATACTTAATAGATATTTGTTTTATTTCATTTGTTATATTTCATGTATTCTCTTTCTCTTCTAAAGCACCTGTAATTACTTTTTATTTCATGTTTCTTTATTTGCTTTTCTTCGGAAAGATACAGTATGCGAAAAAACCTCCGAGGGTTCGCTATTTCACTTGCCGCATCAAGGCAGTCGATACTTTTTGTGTTTGTTTTTTCTTTATTACTGGAAATATGAATGGTTTCTTGTCTTCTTTCCAGTTTATGTTTCTTTCTTAAACTACTAGTTTTGTTTTACACAATGCTAGAATTGTCTTAAGACAGTTGCATGACATTTGTAGGTGAACGCTTGCTCAAATTTCATGCGTACATTGATATTTTTTGTTTTTTGCTACATCTATTAGCTTGGATGAAACATGTACTGATGTACTCATTCTGTTATCTGTATTGGTTTATTTTGACGAGGGACACATGTATCGATCCCTATAAAAATGTTATAACTTCATATTGATACTTCATATAGAAGCAACAAAGTACATCTATTTTTACATTATAAACATTTGTTTTTTTTTTTTTTTGTTTGCCGTGTGTAGGCACGGCCAATAAAGTACCTAATATATAACTAAGGGTTAATTACTTGAAAATGTATTATACTTGTCACTTTTTGTTATTGTGTGTATCGATTTTTTTTTTCTTATTGTGTGTATTGAACTTTCAAATTTGGACATTTGTGTGTATTTTTGCCACTATTCAGCCATGTAAAATGACCATTTTACCCTTCGAAATTTGAAAAAAGTAAAGGTAAAATGGTCATAAATACACACAAAGGTCAAAATTTGAAAGTTCAATACACACAATAAGAAAAAAAAAAGTTCGATACACACAATAACAAAAAGTGACAAGTATAATACATTTTCAAGTAATTTAACCCTATATGCTAATAACAAAGTCAAAATAATAGATTCCTGAAAAAAAAAACACACAAAAAATGAGATATAGACTAAGGTTTCAAAATAGGTAAGCCAGAGGGAAACAACATACTTGTCTAGGCTTTGGTAACACCAGTATGAGGAGCAAGATAATCAATTGACCAGAGATCATTTTGAATCGTGTAATCACTTTTCAAAAGAAACAATTCGATCCTAATGCATGGGTATCACGAATATCTATTTGAAATAAGACGAAGTGTAAGGTTGTTGATTTAGGCACAAAACAAGGTGTTTATGCTTTTCTATATTTTTCCATGCAGGATGTGTTCATTTTTATAGAGAATAAACTCAAACCCAATGGAATATGAGAATTGATTGGCCCATTACTCTCCTCATAATACTCCTCCATTATTGCAATCGTGGTTACACGGCCAATTAATCATGGTCATTAAGTTGCAGTTATAATTGCCCTTGAATAAGTAAAAGCCGTTACAAATTAATTTAATTCAAACCTGACGTGTTTACTCGATGATGAGCTTGTCGCCTGAGTGGGCTTGCTCCCTGTGTATGCTCTCTGAGGAGTTCACTCACTCAAGTGATTAACCCTCTCATAAGACTACTCATTGACATTCAGGGTCCATTCAACCTGATGAAAACATTCGGAGGGTTACTCATCGAAGACTATAAACACTAAATTCATTAACTGCCTGAATTTCACTATACCACTATTAGAGTCAGGGAGGTTTAGTGACTTCAGGGTTGTACACTCCGTACCTCACCATGATCTGAAACCCTCAATTGCATTAAATTTCCAACATTCCTCCCAAATTTAAAACAATTTCTTTTGCATAAAAATTAACAATTAAACAAAACTGATGCATAAATGAAAATATCTTGAAGATTGAATTTTCATCTTAATACACGTTCAAATATTCAAGAATCAAAGTGTTTTAAAAATTGAACCCTTCAACACATTTGAATAATTGTTGATAACATACACACAAGTTTTCAAACACCTACACTATACAAACCATGTGTCCATATAATAGCAAAAAGTCCAAAGCTCTCTTAAAGCGACAAAACGTCACATTTACATGGGTAGTTCCTTTACACGCTGTTGCACTTTTACAAAGGATCAATTAAGAAGTTATACTTCAACCTAGCCTTCGGCAGGTCTGAGCACATACATTGGGATGATATGTAAACACATGTGCATCAGCCTCAACATTAAGTTTTTCACATTGAATTCAGTTCCAAGTTTCATTGAGAGAGAATCGGGTGTCTTAACGTTCGATGACTAAGGTAGACTTTAAACACATCCCTTTAGCAAACTTTATAACATAGTCTCTAGCCAAACCCTTCGTGAAGTGATCATCTAAGTTTTATGTTTTTTTAATAGCACTTTATTAAAAAACTAGCAAGAAGCTAGAAGAATTACAAAGTTACAAGATGAGGATTTTTTAGCCAATCAACCCAACTAAACGACACATTACATCTAAACCGACTCCAATAAAAAGAATACGACACAACATCATCAAAAATACTTATAGAAGGAGAAACCACACCAAAGACACACTTATTACGATAAGCCCAAATTAGCCACCACAACCCAAAACACACCCCTTCTAACAACCTTTTATGCTTGATAGGAATCCGAAGATTTACGATCCAAGAAACCCATTCATCGAACGTATGCACTTCCATGAAATCCACCTCCCACCAACGGCAAATCTTGCGAAAATTATCTTTCGCAACAAGGCAATCAAAAAATAAATGACTTGACGATTCCGTGACGCTACCACAAACGGGATAAAGAATAGACGGAATATCTATACCTCTCCGGGATATATTAAGACGGGTAGGCAAACAATCCATTCTCACCTTCCACGCATGAATGTTAACCTTGATTGGCACCGCGGAATATCTAAGTTTTATGTGATCTTACAAACTCAATTGAAGCCACACCATTCATGATAAATTCACGAATCATGTTATGCCTCACACCTAAGTGTCTAGACTTACCATTGTACATTTGGCTATAAGTCTATGCATTGTGGGTGCACTATCACAAC
>BQNB010060040.1:0-35629 GCA_026074375.1 Tanacetum coccineum | reverse complement strand
GCTGATGAGCTTTCCTCAATCCCACCTCTTGGAATACGACGATATGAAAAAACCAAGGAAAAAGAAAAAAAATTACAAAAATAACATATGATCAACCATTTCATATTGTGTATATACAATCTTGCAAGTTGTTTTTGTTAGACGACTAAGTTACTGACCCAAGCCCGAATGTGAGATTGTGGTTAATAACTTAGTCGTCTAACAGTTTTTTTTATTGAAGCGAGGATTAAAACGTTTGTTTATGCTCTATACCTTTTCTTGCTCTACTATTTTAACATCCGAAAAAATAAAGCTTTAAAGTTATGAGTAATGATAAATAGACCTACTAACAAAGCATAAAAATAGACATACTCCATACAATTAATGCCAAATGTCCCAAACATTTTCTCTCTCATCATTATTCACCAATTAGCTTTTAAAATCCACCAATCACAAGTTTAAGTCTAATTTTAAGTATTAGTTTTAGGCATACATTTCATTTCCCTAAGGTGCCGTTTGGTTCATTAATTTGAAATTCCGGAATTTTAAATTCTAGGAAATTTAAATTCTTGAGAATTTAAAATTCCGGAATTTAAAATGCCTACGCATGTTTGGTTGACAGAATTTTATAATTTTTTGAAATCTGTCATTATGTTTATTATTGCAATTTTTTAGGGAGGGACGGATAGGGGTGTCAAAAAACCCGACCCGACCCCGATTAAGCCTATTCGGGTCGGGTTACGCGGGTAAAAAAAATTATTCGGGTCAACCCGAGTAACCCGAATACTAAATAGGGTCGGGTATCGGGTTGAAATTTTTGGTAACTCGGTTTCGGGTCGACCCGATTGACCCAAATAAATATCTTTCTAAAATAAATTTTATAAATTTTCTATATAAACGATGATAAAAAAAATCATTTTGCTGAAATAGAACTAACAGTACTAACTGAGTTAGTACTGCTAGTATAATATTAGTATTGCTAGTGTTAGTTTGTACTGCTAGTGAAGGACTTAATACTGCTGAAGGTTTTGAAGACAAAGACGCATAACAAGATATGCATGGAGTTATTTATGGTGTGTATTCTTTATTCAATAGAAAGATATGTATATAGAATTATAAAAGATCTTAAAAGATTCGTAGTTATCTTGTAAAGGACTCTTTGGTGTATAAAAGGAGATCCTAGGTCGTGAAGTTAGATATAAGTTTTCCATCTCAGTTTTCATAGAGTTCATAGCTTCAAGGTTGTAAACCCTATCACTAAGTCAGAGTGATCGTATTAATATATTGAAGCTTGTTGTGAAGCTTTAAATAAGAAGAATCAACCAATTCATCCAAGATCTATTTTTCAGTGACAAGATGGAAGTGGGAACTACCACTAACAATCTGACTGCAAGACTACCTATTCTTAACCCAAGAGACTATGATCTCTGGCTAATGAGGATAGAACAATATTTTCATATGACTGATTACTCCCTATGAGAAGTAATCAAGAATGGGAACAAAGTGTTGAGAAGAGCTGTTGGAACAGTTAAACATGAGTATGAACCCACCACTGCTGAAGAAAAACAAGATAGAAGAAATGAAATGAAAACAAGAGCAACCCTGTTGATGGCACTTCCAAACAAAGACTAACTGAAGTTTCACTCATATTAAGATGCAAAGTTACTAATATAGGCTATAGAGAAAATATATGAAGGGAACAAGGAGTCCAAAAAGGTTCAGAGGATACTTCTCAAACAACAATATGAGAACTTTGTTGCATTGAGTTCTGAAACAATGGATCAAACCTTTGATAGGTTACAAAAACTTATCAGTCAGTTGGAGATCCAAGGAGAACTGATTAACCAGGAAGATATGAACCTAAAGCTCTTGAGAAGTCTTCCATCTGAATGGAAGACTCATGCTTTAATCTGGAGGAATAAGGTGGAAATTGAAACCATCAGCTTGGATAACTTGTATAATAACCTGAAAATATATGAACCTGAAATTACAGGTTCATCAAGCACAAGTCAAAATTCAAAGAATGTAGCCTTTGTCTCTAACAGTACTAATAACACCAACAACACTAACAAAGCAGATGATACTGCTCATAGAGTTAGTACTACTCATACTCAAGGTAATGGTGTTTAACTCTATATGTCTAGATAATCTTTGTGATGCTATGATCTGTGCTTTCCTTGCAAGTCAACCCAACTCCTCAACTTTCTCAAGAAGATCTAGAACAACTTCATCCTGATGATTTGGAAGAAATGGATCTTCAATGGGAGATGGCCATGCTGACAATCAGAGCAAGAAGGTTAATCAAGAGAACAGGGAAGAAGCTGGACATAAATGGTCAATGAGTTGGTTTTGACAAGTCAAAAGTGGAATGCTTTAACTGTCATAAACATGGAAACTTTGCAAGAGAATATAGGTTTCCAAGAAATCAAGAGTACAAAGGAAGAGAGAATAATACAAGAACTATTGCAGTGGAGACTCCTACTTAGAATGCCTTGATAGGTCAAGATGGAATTGGAGGATATGATTGGAGCCACCAAGCTAAAGAAGAGAAACCTACAAACCATGCATTGATGGCATTTACATCTTTAGGAAGCTCTTCTAGTTCAGACTCTGAGGTAGATTCTTGCTCTAAAACATGTGTAAAAGCTTATGCTTCTCTTAAAGAACAATATGATAATTTGTCTTCTAATTACAAAAAGTCTCAATTTAACTTAGTATCTTATAAAGCAGGTTTAGAATCAGTAGAAGCTAGACTAGCTCACTATAAGAAAAATAAGGTTGTGTTTGAAGAGAGCATAAATGTTTTAAAACTTAAAGTAAGACTAAGAGATATTGCCTTAAATGAATACAAAATGAATTTGGAAAAAGCTAAAAAAGACAGAGATCAGTTAAAACAAACATTAGAGAAGTTTCAAAATTCATCCAAGTCTTTAAATAACATACTAGAAAGTCAAGTAATTGACAAGTTTAAAACAGGACTAAGATATGATGCAGCTACTGCAGCTACTCCTGCAGTAGAAAGTTTTGTGAATTTAACTGATAAATCTGGATCAGATAAGGGATATCATTCAGTTCCCCTACCTCTAACAGGAAATTTCATACCTCATAAACATGATCTAACATTTGTGGATGAAATAGTTGAAAGTGAAAATTTGGATGTTACTACTATTGTTACACCTAGTAATGCTAAAATAGTTGAAAATAAAGGTGTTTCCAACACAGTTGAATCTAATGCTGTTAGGATGAACATCACTAGTGCTCCAATCATTGAGGATTGGAACTCTAATGATGAAAGTGAGATAGATTATATTGTTTAACCTAGCACTGAAAAGATAAAATCTGTTAAGACTGTTAGGGAAACATGTGCTCCTAAACAAAACAAACAATATCCTAGAGGGAACCAAAGAAATTGGAACAATCTTATGTCCCAAAGAGTAAGAAGTGATTTTAAAATGACTAATAAAGCTTGTTATGATTTTGGAAGTTTTGAGCATCTACATTATGTGTGTGATAAAAAAGTTGAAAGGACAGTGTGGAACAACTCAAGAAGGGTGAATCACAAAAACGTTACTAATAAAATGACTCACCCACACCCCAAAAGAAGATTTGTTCCACAAGCAGGTTTAACTAGGTCAGGGAAACTTAGTACTGCTGGTGTAGCAGTTAATACTGTCAGACCAATTAATACTACTAACACAAAAGCAGTTAATATTGTCAGACCAGTTAATACTGCTAACACAAAAGCAGCTAATACTGTCAGATCAATCAATACTGTTGTCTCAAAACCAATTGTGAACCATCCTAGAACAAAAACAAATGCTTTCAAAAGAGGATATTCACAGAGTTCAAGGCCTTTTAACAGACATTTTGCAAACAAGAATAGTATTATCAACACAAATGTTAATACTGTTAGGGTAAAACATACTACTGCTAGGGATAGAGTAGTAGTAAGTGAAAATAAGGGAAAAGGGGCTAATGCTGTTAAGGCCTCATCATGTTGGGTTTGGAAAGCCAAAAATAGCAATGCATCAACTACATTCAAGAAATATCATTACATTGATGCACGAGGCAGATCCAAATCAATAATGTCTTGGATCCCCAAAAGAGTCTAAGTCTCTTATTTTATGTGCAGGACAACCCACAACAGAAGGAGTACAAAGAAAAAGGGGTTATTGATAGTGGTTGTTCCAGGCACATGACAGGAAACAAGTGCTATCTTGATGAATATGAAGATTATGATGGTGGATTTGTTTCCTTTGGTGATGGTAAAGGAAGAATTTCTAGTAAAGGTAAAATCAAAACAGGATCACTGGACTTTGATGATGTGTACTTTTGTAAGGATCTTAAGTATAACCTGTTTAGTGTGTCACAAATCTGTGACAAAAGGAACAATGTTCTTTTTACTGACACAGAGTGTCTTGTCTTATCTTCTAACTTTAAGCTACTTGATGAAAGTCAAGTATTGCTGAGAGTTCTAAGAAAGGACAACATTTACAGTGTTGACCTAAAGAGTGTTGTTCCCACTAGAGGTTTAACTTGTCTGATTGCTAAGGCCATAATTGATGAATTCAATACATGGCACAGGAGGCTTGGGCACATTAATTTTAAAACAATGAATAAAATTGTAAAGGGAAACCTTGTAAAAGGTTTACCTTCAAAGATTTTTGAAAATGATCATTCTTGTGTTGCCTGTCAAAAAGGAAAGCAACACAAAGCCTCCTATAAGACCAAGCTTGTAAACTCAATCAATAAACCCTTATATATGCTTCATATGGACTTATTTGGTCCTACAAATGTTAAGAGTTTAATGAAAAAGTCTTATTGCCTAGTTGTCACTGATGACTTTAGTAGATTTTCTTGGGTATTCTTTTTGACCACTAAGGATGAGACTAGTGGGATTCTAAAGACTTTCATCACTGAAATAGAAAACCAACTAGATCATAAAGTAAAATTTATCAGGAGTGACAATGAAACTGAGTTTAAGAATAGTATAATGAACCAGTTTTGTGAAATAAAGGGAATTAAGAGGGAATTCAGTGTGGCTAGGACTCCTCAGCAGAATGGTGTAGCTGAGAGGAAGAATAGAACACTGATAGAGGCTGCAAGAACTATGTTAGTAGACTCTAAGTTGCCAACCACCTTTTGGGCTGAAGCAGTTAATACTGCTTGCTATGTGCTAAATAGGGTCTTAGTCATTAAGCCTCATAACAAGACACCTTATGAACTTATTCGTGGAAGACCTCCACTGATAGATTTCATGAAACCTTTTGGGTGTCCTGTTACCATCTTAAATACCAGGGATCATCTAGGCAAGTTTGATGGTAAAGCTGATGAGGGATATTTTGTTGGGTATTCTGTGGTTAGTAAAGCTATGAGAGTATTTAACAAGAGGACCAGGATAGTTGAAGAGACCTTAAACATTAGATTTCTTGAAAATACACCTAATGTGAAAGGAAATGGACCAGACTGGCTTTTTGATGTTGATTCTTTGTCAATATCTATGAACTATGTGCCAGTTGCTGCAGGGAACAAAACTAATGGTATTGCAGGAACCAAAGATAACATTGTTGCAGGTCAAGCTCAAAAGGAAAAAGAACCTGAACAAGAGTACATCCTAATACCTTTATGCACAACTGATCCTTTAATTTCTCAAGGTCCTAAGGATTGTGAAGGGGATGCTGGAATGAAGCCTACAGAAGTAGATGAAAATGAAGCTTCAGATAAAAGTGGGAAGCATGATCAAGAAGCAAGAAGTGAGTCAGAAAGGTTAAATCAAAGAGAAATGCAGACTGAACACACTAACAGTTCTAATGGTATTAATACTGTTAGTACACCTGTTAGTACTGCTGGACCATCATTTGATACTGCTGTTCCATCAACACCAGTTAATACTGCTGGACCTTCTGTTAGTACTGCTAATGAATCTGAAGAACAACTTTTTGAAAGATTTTCTCCTTTCAAAAATGCATTTACCCTTCCACCTGTCCCAAATATATCTTCAATGGATAATACTGGCATCTTTGGAAATGCTTATGATGATGAAGATGTGGAAGAAGAGGTTGATATGAACAATGTAATTTCATCTTATACAGTCCATGATACTTGTTTCACCAAATTTCATAAAGATCATCCTGAAGATCAAGTGATTGGAAGTTTAAAGACTCATGTACAGACAAGACACATTACCAAGATAAATGAAGAACATGGTTTGATTTCCTCAGTTTACAAGCTTAGGAGAACAAATCACAAAGATCTTCAAAATTGTCTGTTTGCCTGTTTCTTATCTTAAATGGAACCCAAGAAACCAGTTCAAGCCTTAAAAGATCCAAGCTGGGTGGAAGCAATGCAGGATGAGCTTCTACAATTTAAACTACTAAAAGTTTAGACCTTAGTTGATTTACCTAGAGACAAATGGGCAATTGGTACTAAATGGGAAATAAGAAAGATGAAAGAGGCATAGTGGTAAAGAACAACGCTAGACTGGTTTCTCAGGGTCATACTCAAGAGGAAGGTATAGATTATGATGAAGTCTTTGCACCTGTTACAAGGATTCAAGCCATAAGATTATTTCTGGCTTATGCTTCCTTCAAAGATTTGGTAGTCTACCAAATGGATGTGAAGAGTGCTTTTCTATATGGAAAGATAGAAGAGAAGGTGTATGTTTGTCAACTTCCTGGTTTTGAAGATCTACAGTTTCCAAATAAAATCTACAAGGTAGAAAAGGCTCTCTATGGACTACATCAGGCCCTAAGAGCATGGTATGAGACATTGTCAATTTACTTGCTGGACAATGGTTTTCACAGGGGTCAAATTGATAAAACTTTGTTCATTAAAAGGCATAAAGATGATATCCTGCTAGTACATGTTTATGTTGATGATATCATATTTGGATTAACCAAGAAACAGGTGAGTAATGAATTTGAATCACTGATGCATGATAAGTTCTAAATGAGTTCTATGGGAGAACTTTCTTTCTTTTTAGGACTTCAGGTTAAACAGAAGAGTGATGGGATCTTTATCAGCCAAGATAAATATGTGGCTGAGATTTTGAAAAAGTTTGATTTTGCCTCAGTAAAGACAGCAAGCACTCCAATAAAGACAAACAAGGCATTGATAAAAGATGAAGAAGCTGAGGATATGGATGTTCACCTATATAGATCAATGATTAGATCATTGATGTACTTAACAGCTTCTAGATCAGACATAATGTTTGTTGTTTGTGCTTGTGCAAAGTTCCAAGTTACTCCAAAGAATTCACACTTTAATGCTGTGAAGAGGATCTTTAGATGCTTAAAAGGCCAACCTAAATTAGGCCTTTGGTATCCTAGAGATTCACCATTTGACTTGGAAGCTTTTTTTGATGGTGACTATGCTGGAGCTAGTCTTGACAGGAAATCCACAACTGGAGGTTTTTCAATTTCTTGCAGAGAGTGGATTCCATGGCAATGTAAGAAGCCGACATAGTAGCCAACTCAACAACTGAAGCAGAATATGTTGCTGCTGCTAACTACTGTAGACAGGTGTTATTGATCCAAAATCAGATGCTTGACAATCGATTCAATTTCATAAACACCAAAATCTACATTGATAATGAAAGTACAATCTGTATTGTGAAGAATCTAGTGTTTCACTCAAAAATATGCATATAGAGATAATGGTTACCATTTCATCAAGATTCATCTGAGAAGAGTTGATATAAGTGATCAAGTTCACACAGACCAAAATGTTGCAGATCTTCTCACCAAAGCTTTTGATGCTAACAGGTTTAACTTTCTAATTGCTAGCATTGGATTAATAAATCTCTGAGGCTTAACAGTTCTTAACTTTTAATCATGGATTATGCTAAATATGGATCTCGTGGAATTCTCTACATGTCATATTAGTCTTTTCTAGTGTGGTATGAGAATAGAGGCTTGTTGTGTATAATTATTGAAGACAAAGTTAAAATTGCTAAGGTAACTGTTAATTACTGATAAGTAGTAAATTAGTACGCTAGATATACTTAAGGATGTTGGTTAAACTATTAGTCATAATTAAAACTGCTAAACAATAAAAAGACTTTGGAGTGTGTCTTTTTGGTTTTGTTTTGGACTAACATTTGCAGGATAAGCATATTGAGTTTCTGGTATTGAATTGAGGGGAGGAATATGTTGTCAATATGCAGTCAAGAATTAATGAAAGGACATGAAAAATCAAACACAAGTGTGTAATGTGTCAAACCCCTAGGTAAATCACAAGAGGTCAGGACACCAAGATAACTCAGTCTAGTGGTCCCCGTGAAAAGGTGGTGGATGAGGTTGTACAAAGAGTTGGGTGAAGATAGAACAGGGTTGCAATATTGCTTCTAGCTTAGATGTACGAGCGGGAACAGTGGTAACATTAAATTACGACCCAACCATGGCAACATAATGAGCAAGTTCTTAGGGAATTGTTGGGTAGTGGTCTCAGGTGCCATAGATACCATTATGGGGGATTGTAGAGATGCTCCAAAACTAGGTTTACGAACTAATCTATACCATGTCTAAATGATCTACCTCTTTCAAAAGTAAACACATTTCGAAGTGGGAGGACAGTATGCAATTTATGGAATTGATAACACATTGTACAAAACTGTCTGCATTGGTGAGCTCAAAAGAATAAGAGCATTTGTGATATAAAAACGAAAGAGTGTTTTGTGAGGCCAAACGAAATGCTAGAGATTAAGTAAGCTTACAAATAGAAAGGTGAGATGTGTGCATAAAAACAGAAATAAGTTATTATGTGACCAAAAAGAATTAAGAGATAATGTGAGCATAAAAACAAAAAAAGAGCTTGTGAGAATCAAATTTTGATGATGAAAATTGCTTTTTAGAATGAAATTTGAGTAATTACTGGTGTATTAAAATTTAATGCTGCTCAGCTTCAACTTAATGTTGCTAAGCTTAAGTTACTGCTGTTAGGCTTAAATTAATGCTGCCCGTATTTATTTATGCTGCCAGGTTTAACTTACTGCTTCCGGTTTAAGTTAATGTTGTTAGGCATCAATTAGTGCTGCCAGTTCAAGTTCTTGCTGCTGAGGGTGATTTTATAAATACTTCGATTAAGGGTTTCATTCGAATCTTTATTCGATTTCAATCATTCAAACACTCTCAAACCATAAACCCTAACTCAATTTTCCAAATGAGTTATTTGGGAGAACTTTCTTTTTTTTTGGGACTTCAGGTTAAACTAAAGAGTGATGGGATCTTTATTAGCCAAATAAATATGTGGTTGAGATTTTGAAAAAGTTTGATTTTGCCTTAATAAAGACAGCAAGCACTCCAATGGAGACAAACAAGGCATTGATAAAAGATGAAGAAGTTGAGGATGTGGATGTTCACTTATATAGATCAATGATTGGATCATTGATGTACTTAACAGCTTCTAGACCAGACATAATGTTTGTTGTTTGTGCTTGTGCAAAGTTCCAAGTTACTCCAAAAACTTTACACTTTAATGCTGTGAAGATGATCTTTAGATACTTAAAAGGTCAACCTAAATTAGGCCTTCGGTATACTAGAGATTCACCATTTAACTTTAAAGCTTTTTCTGATAGTGATTATGCTGGAGCTAGTCTTAACAAGAAATCCACAACTGGTGGTTTTTCAATTTCTTGGCAAGAGATTGATTTCATGGCAATGTAAGAAGCAGACTATAGTAGCCAACTCAACAACTGAAGCAGAATATGTTGCTGCTGCTAACTACTGTAGACAGGTGTTATGGATCCAAAATCAGATGCTTGACTATCGATTCAATTTCATAAACACCAAAATCTACATTGATAATGAAAGTACAATCTGTATTGTGAAGAATCCAGTGTTTCACTCTAAAACTAAGCATATAGAGATAAGGTACCATTTCATCAGAGATTCACATGAGAAGAAGTTGATACAAGTGATCAAGATTCACACAGACCAAAATGTTGCAGATCTTCTCACCAAAGCTTTTGATGCTAGCAGGTTTAACTTTCTAATTACTAGCATTGGATTACTAAATCTCTGAGGCTTAACAGTTCTTAACTTTTAATCATGGATTATGCATAAATATGGATCCTCATGAATTCTCACATGTCTATCTAGTCTTTTCTAGTGTGGTTGGGATGAATAGATGCATGTTGTTGTATAATTATTAAAGACAGAGTTAAAACTACTAAGGTAAATGTTAATACTGCTAAGTATAATTAGTACTGCTAGTTTTACTTAAGACTGTTGGTTAAAACTATTAGTCATAATTAAAACTGCTAAACAAGAAAAGACTTTGGAGTGTGTCTTTTTGGTTTTGGACTAACATTTGCAGGATAAGCATATTGAGTTTCTAGTATTGAATTGAGGGGAGGAATATGTTGTCAATATACAGTCAAGAATTAATGAAAGGACATGAAAAATCAAACATAAGTGTGCACCATGCCATCAGAAATTAGTTTTGAAAAATTATAAACTCTGCCAGTGAAAAGACAAATCAAAGCAGTAGCGATATTGCTACCAAATTGATCCCATCTACCACTTTTGGAGCTTATACAATGCAAAATATGGTGGACTAAAAATCTCTATTGGGGTGTGAAAAAGCTTTTCTAAAAGGTAAAAGATCTGTCAGTAGGATACCCCATATGCCCCATCTCCTCAAAAATCTCATTGTTTGGCAACATTGTAATCCCTGAAGCTTATTTCTAATAGATGCCTCAGTGATTGTATACACAATGGTATCAATAGTTGCTTGTAATTCTAGAGTCCCATCAGCAAGAGTGTTGGCAGTAGCAGTCTGCCAAAACTGTTTGACTAGGGAATCATAGATAGTAGGATTAGTAGTTAAAGCATACCTGAGGTTGGAACCTCGTAGAAAATCCACTATCTCTGCAAACCCTGCACTTTCATCAGGCTTGCGCAAAAACCCCACTTGATTATGTTTGTCGCAGTATTTTAATTGAGCCATGAATCGAAAGTAGTAATAAAAGGTAGTGACGTGAATTGAAAATTTACTGGGTTTAGTTACGAGTGAGGTTGTAGATGCTGGTAACAAGAGAGTTGACAATATTCTTTGTAAAAATAAAGAAGATTTTTACTTTGCGAAGAGGAGATAGCAATAAAAAGATAAGTATGAAAGAGAAATCAAACTTTATCTATATATAGCTTCTCTGTTGATCGACAAAAGAGCCGTAAAAATCTGTAACGGTAACATTTAAACAGTGTTTAAACAGAAAAGTCAATTTTCCCGCAACCAGCACTAACAATAACCTACCAGTATTAAAATTTACACTACCAGACTTAACTTTGGTCAACCAGAATTAATTATGTTACAACCCGAATTAACTCTTTTTCAACCAGAAGTAAGTATTTACTGAAGACTTACAAAACAAGGGCCTTATCACACCTGCCTTACACCTGTAAATACATGCTATTCCTGCAAGAATTAGTCTAAAACAAAGAAAAACATGTTGCAGGAGTTTGTATAGATAGAATTAAATTAAACTAACTACCCGAATTAATACTACTAACTACCAGTATTAATACTACTAACTACCAGTATTAAGACTACTTAACTACCAGTATTAAGACTACTTAACTACCATGTTCTTTAGTGGATGATCCTGCACATGAAAAAGAGAAAATTAGTTTCTCTTAGGGACCCAGGCCTTTATAGGCTTGGTTCTGCCTTGTGGACCTTTAGCATTCACAGTTCTAATAAAAGTTGGTCCATTGTCACAATTGGAGTTTGGTTTAGAGTTCCTCCAATTATAACCTGTTGAGGTCTTAACAGCAGATCCCCAATTTCCCTATTCAGCATGAGAATGTGCTGTAGTTTTTGCAAAGGGTCTTTTTACAGATGAATATGATTTAGAAAAATGCCTTTTCTGATTAAATTGATTCACCTGTAGTCTTTTAGGACTAAAACTATTTGATATCCTGGTAGGTACTAGCGGTCTAGATCTAACAGTATTAACATTAGTAGTAACAGTATTAACTCTAGACCTAACAGAATTAATATTTGTCCTACCAGTATTAATATTTGTCCTAACAGAATTAATGTTTGGCCTACCTGTTTTAATTTGTACTGGTCTAGGAACAAATTAATTAGCATGATTAACCCTGTTTGCATTAGTCCATACTGTTTTGCCATCTTCATTGTAAGTATTAAAAACCCTTTGTTTTCTTAAACCACCTCTCTTGCCATTTTTTCCTTTTCATAATATCACAATCTTGGATCAAATGACTAGGCTACCATAAACAAAACATTTCTTCTTAGTGAAAGAGTAACCTTCCCCTAGTTCTCTTTCCATCATAGCATTCCAATTCTTCCTGTTAACTTAGTGTTTCTTGAATCTTTGATTGGTTTTGCCTGGGAGTTTTTATGTGTTGACACAACTAGGTTCTCATCTCTCTTTGATTTTGGGGCAGACACGCCTTTTTCATTTGTTATAATAGGTTTAGATACATACACTTCTTGAGGTACTTTTGAAATCTCAGATTCAAAATCAACAGAATGTACAGATGAAGTTCCAATAGATCCTGCACTGTCATTAGATTGACTAGTTAGAACATTCTCTGGATCTATCATTGTTACACTGGGTTCAGGCTCTTGGGTCCCTTTTACCATAAACATACAAAGACTCATCAGATTCTTCTTGTGGTTTAGATATAATCTCACTTAAGGGATGTGGAAACACCTTTAAAAGCATTAGTTTTTTATAAATTCTACTATACACAGTTGTTCCAACTAGTCCTCTTTTGAACAATTAAAAACAGAAAAATTCATTTCTTCCGCATAACTGAAAACCTCATTGTTTGATTGTATTTCAAAGCCCTAAGCCAACTTTTACTATTTGAACTCATCCAAATTAAATTAATCTCCAAAGATCTTGAAGAATCTTTCCATAATCTAATATTTTCCTGCAATTGTTCCGTTTCTTTTACATCTTCATTCCAATTCTCCTATATCCCTTTTAAGCTTTCGATCTTTTTCAAATATTTCATTTGCCTGAAATGTAGCATTTCATTAAGAGAAAGTTGTTTGTTTTTGAAAAGTAAAAAGTTGAGCTTCCTAGTTTCTAACAGTTTGACTATAGGCAAGTATTTATCTTCTTGATCGCCCCACACCTACCTCTTTTGATTTTGGATCAGACACACCTTTTTCATTTGTTGTTATGGGTGTAGACACATACACTTCTGGAGGTACACTTGAAATCTCAGATTCAGAATCAACAGAATGTACAAAGGAAATTCTAATAGATCCTGCACTGTTATTAGATTGACAGGTAGAATATTCACTGGATCTATCATTTGATACATTGGGTTCAGACTCTTGAGGTCCCTTTTTACCATAAACATATAAAGACTCATCAATTTCTTCTTATGGTGTAGGAGTATAATCTCCACTTAAGGGATGTAGAACACCTTTAAAATCATTAGTCTTTGTAAATCTACTATACAAAGGTTTTCCAACTGAGTCCTCTTTTGTACAATTAAAAACAGAAAAATTCATTTCTTCCTCGTAACTTAGAACCTCATCATTTGATTTTATTTCATACCCTAAGCCAATTTCACTACTTAAACTCATGCCAGAATTAATTAATCTTCAAAGATTCTTAGAAGAATCTTTCCATGAATCTAATGTTTTCTGCAATTGTTCCTTTTCTTTTACAGCTTTCATTCCAATTCTCCTATATTTTTTAAGCTTTTCATCTTTTTCATATATTTCATTTGCCTGAAATGTAAGCTTTTCATTTAGAGAAAGTTGCTATTTTTGAAAAGTAACAAGTTAAGCTTCTAGTTTCTTAACAGCTTGACTATAGGCAAGTATTTGTGCTTCTTGATCACCTAACTGATTCATTTGTTCATCACATAGTGTTTTAAGGGTATTGTATGAATCAATGCAAGTTTTAGAACACAAAGATACCTCACTACTTGAGCTGATTGCCATGAGTGCATGATTTGACTCTTCTTCCTCTACTGTATGTTCTCCCCAATTGACAACACCATCATCCATTATCAGCAAACAGTTCTGTTTCTGCTCTTTCTTTCCAGCTCCTTGATCTTGATAAAAAGGGTCTCTTTTAAACTGTTGTTTTAAAACAGCTTTCTACATCTTCTTTGATTTGCATTACCACCAAACCTAGTTCTGATGGCTTCCCAGATTTCTTTTGCATCATCCATTCCATGAAATCTTCTCATATGTTCCTTGGGAATGGCCATTAGCAAGATATTCTTAGCCTTCCTTTCCTTTTCAACAACTTGAATTTCTGCAGCAGTTACTGGTGGAAGTATTCGAATAACACCATCCTTTCCAGTTGAAATTCTCTTCTTGGAGTTTCCATTCTGAATTACCTTCCAAACATCATTGTCAATGTACTCAAGGTAATGCTCCATCTCCATAGCCCATATATCATACTCCTCCTTCTTCAGAATTGGGAGTTTGATATTTGAGATAGCAGTTGTTTGAGGAATCACCTGTTGTTGTTGTTTAGGTGCAGCACCAGTGTCTGATGCATCTTCATGGTTTGATGCTTCATCATCACTGAGATGTTGAGAGAACTCATCATTAGCAGGTTGAGACATTTTGTAAAGAATTGTAGGAGAGTGTTTGTTTGTGGTTCTAGTGATTCTTCTTACTCAGAGTCCCTCTATTGGCTCTGATACCACTTGTAGGTCCTTTGTTTGGATCTATATAGCCTTTGTAAGACAATAGTTAACTTGAATAAATCCAAATCAACTATGTGAGAGACACTGACTATGAATATCAAGTGTTAATGCAGAATCTTAACACAAGAATTAAGAAGAATATAATACTAACTTTGTATATTGCTATTGATTTCTATTAGGTTTGGATACTATTGATTCTATTCGATATATATAAACTCTATGCCGTAGGGTTCCTTTTATACACCAAGGAAACCCTAGAAGGCTTTACAAAACGTGTGAAAGGATAATGCATATCATTTCCTAAGATATCTCCTAAAATATCTCTAAGATAACTATCACCTCTATTCTGTTACATAAACAGACTTAACTACATACGACCAGTACTAACTATAGTACTGCCACTCTACCAGTACTAACTTTAGTATTGCCAGACTTAACTTAGTACTGCCAAACTTAACTTAGTACTGTCATACTTAACTTAGTACTGCCAGAACTAACTAATACTACCAGACTTAACTGTTATACTACCAGTATTAAGTCTTTTACAATATATTTCCCAACAAGCTGGGTGGAAGCAATGCAGGAGGAGCTTCTACAATTTAAACTACTAAATGTTTGGACCTTAGTTGATTTACCTAGAGACAAATGGGCAATTGGTACTAAATGGGTTTTTAGAAACAAGAAGGATGAAAGAGGCATGGTGGTGAAGAACAAAGCTAGACTGGTTGCTCAGGGTCATACTCAAGAGAAATGTATAAATTATGATGAAGTCTTTGAACCAGTTGCAAGGATTGAAGCTATAAGATTATTTCTAGCTTATGCTTCCTTTAAAGATTTTATAGTCTACCAAATGGATATGAAGAGTGTTTTTCTATATGGAAAGATAGAAGAGGAGGTGTATGTCTGTCAACCTCCTGGTTTTGATGATCCACACTTTCCAGATAAAGTCTACAAGGTAGAAAAGGCTCTCTATGGACTACATCACCCCAAGAGCATGGTATGAGACATTGTCGACTTACTTGCTGGACAATGGTTTTCACAAGGGTCAAATTGATAAAACTTTGTTTATTAGAAGGCATAAAGATGATATCCTGCTAGTACAGGTTTATGTTGATGATATTATCTTTGGATCAACCAAGAAAGAAATGAGTATTGAATTTGAAAAGCTGATGCATGATAAGTTCCAAATGAGTTCTATGGGTGTACTTTCTTTCTTTTTGGGACTTCAGGTTAAACAGAAGAGTGATGGGATATTTATCAACCAAGATAAATATGTGACGGAGATTTTGAAAAAGTTTGATTTTGCCTCAGTAAAGACAGCAAGCACTCCAATAGAGACAAACAAGGCATTGGTAAAAGATGAAGAAGCTGAGGATATGGATGTACACTTATATAGATCAATAATTAGATCATTAATGTACTTAACAGCTTCTAGAGCAGACATTATGTTTGCTGTTTGTGCTTGTTCAAGGTTCCAAGTTACTCCAAACACTTTACACTTTAATGCTGTGAATAGGATCTTTAGATACTTAAAAGGCCAACCTAAATTGGGCCTTTGGTATCCTAGAGATTCACCATTTGACTTGGAAGCTTTTTCTGATACTGACTATGCTGGAGCTAGTCTTGACAGGAAATCCACAATAGGAGGTTGCCAATTTCTTGGCAAGAGATTGATTTCATGGCAATGTAAGAAGCAGTCTATAGTAGCCAACTCAACAACTGAAGCAGAATATATTGCTGCTACTAACTGCTGTGGACAGGTGTTATGGATTTAAAATCAGATGCTTGACTATGGATTCAATTTCATGAACACCAAAATCTACATTAATAATGAAAGTACAATCTACATTGTGAAGAATCTAGTGTTTCACTCCAAAACCAAGCACATAAAGATAAGGCACCATTTCATCATAGATTCATATGAGAAGAAGTTGATATAAGTGATCAAGATTTACACAGACCAAAATGTTGCAGATCTTCTCACAAAAGCCTTTGATGTTAGCATGTTTAACTTTCTAATCGCTAGCATTGGATTACTTAATCTTTGAGACTTAACAGTTCTTAATTTTTATTCATAGGTTATGCATAAATATGGATCCTTATGAATTCTCACATGTCTATCTATTTGTGCTTCTTGATCACCTAACTGATTCGTTTGTTCATCACACAGTGTTTTAAGCTTATTATATGAATCAATACAAGTTTTAGAACATAATGATACCTCATTACTTGAGCTGATTGCCATGATTGCCTATTTGTTTTTTCACTTAGTATGTTCCCCATTTACAACACCATCATCCATTATCAGCAAACAGTTCTGTTTCTGCTCTTTCTTTCCAGCTCCTTGTTTTGGTGTTTGTTTTTCAATGATATAACATTGCTTCGTTAGAAAATGTTTTTTTCAAAGACATTCGACTTCTCAAACAACGACAGCTTATGTGTGCCTTAAATGATTGTGTTTAAGCCTTTAGGGAGTAGTTTGCAAAATTAAGTCTATAGGTATAATAGTATAAACATTAGGGACTATTTGTTTAACTTGTATATGCCTTATAAAACTTAAGTAAGCAAAATTGAATAAAAGTATAAAACTACAAGGGCTAAATGTGTCAAACTTTGAAAATTACACTATACCCTCTGATTCCACCCCGTCCCATTCACTGTTTCACAATTAGAATAATTAGTTCCCACTCTCAAACCCATCGCAAGTCGTCACCTTCAATCTTCCATTTTCTAGTTGATTTCGTGCATTAAGGTATTAAATAAAAGTGTTCATCACATCCTAAACATCTCACATCTCAAAGGAATTAAGATTTGACACTGATTTGAAGCTGAAAACCCTAAAAATTGATTTAGCATTCCTCAAAATCAAAACTCTGTAAAAGCTTAAATTAATTGAGGGGTTTTACTTGTTTAGGTGTAATAATCACTCGTGTAATTCAGTTTTGTATGTCATTAACATATGGATGACTTATGATTGTTTTTGTGTTCGTCTATATGGGGGTTTTGGGTTAGAGTGTTAAAAGTTGTTGGTTAGGTATGAGATATGTAGCTTATAATCTCTTGAATGTATATGAATGTCTTAACATGCCATATATGTGAATAATCTTGATGATATGTTGGTGTTCTTGCTCGGTTTGAACTTTTATGCATTTTTGTTGTTGAGTGTGATACAATTTCATGTGTTAAGTGCTTATAAATGTTGTTAAACAGCTATACAATGATAAAGATTGTTAAATCGTGTGCCAAAAATCATGCTTGTGAATTACTTGTAAAATCTGTGAAATTACCGATCTGAAAAGAGGGGGGAACTGATCTAACTTAGAGGACTGATCTAGTGAGGTTTCTTTAGAAACTGATCTAGTCAAAACACCTTTTGGAACCGATCTAGTCAATTCCATTTGGAACCGATCTAGTCAAAACTCCTTTTGGAACCGATCTAGTCAAACCTCTTTAGGAACCGATCTAGTCAAGTTCCTTGAGGACTGATCTAGTCATTTTCTCTTAAAGACCCGATCTAGTTTTCTCATTAAGGAGCCGATCTAGTTGTGAAGATCGTTTAAGCCCATCTAGGATATATTTTACAAATATCATTGATACGAATTAGCACAGCGGAATTAATCAAAGAACACAATGATATTAAACAAGGTTTTACTATTAAACACCAAGCCCCAATATTATTTGATCAAGATAATACGGTTACCTACTATAACACAGGGATTAATATATCCTTGAGGCTACACTATCATTAACTACTATCTATCTAACTACTAAATAAACATGTACACACATAAACACGTTTATTTACATGACTCTCATAGAAAGCGTGTGTTTTCTGGATGTCTTAAACCTATGTCTATGATCTCTTTATATAGGGAGAGATCAAGACTTACAAAGAAAGTAAATCAATTAGATAAGGAAACTATTTAAATCTTTCCTAATCTTTATCTTAAAGATCTTTGACCAAATCTTCCATCTTTTGTAGATTTCACATCTTGACGACTTTGGTCCTTTAATTTTTCAACCAGCTAGTTGAATTCTATTATTGACGATTTAGTCCTTATGTTTCATTCGTTATTTATTTTCGTCTCATCAAATATAGAATCCCATACAATCTTCTCCCTCATTTGATGAAGACAAAATAAAACCATAGTTGTGTCTTTACCGAACTCATATAAGCCAAAGTTTCCTGATGTTGAGATGTAATTCATATTCCCTGAATGAAACAAAACTTCCCCTTAATTCAGATTTCCTTTGTACCATGCCACACCAAGGTTCTATAAGTTGCAACCTGTTAATATTTCTTCCCTTTTTTGCCATAATCCAATAGGGCTCTTCTGAAGATATGCAACTTGGATCATAAAAACTACAAACCATATATCACACTTACCATCCAGCCTTCACATGACTCAAAATACCCACAAATTCGCACAATAAGGGAAAATAAACTTGAGCAGGTAAAAATATAAACTTAGCAGTTAGTAATAATGATCAGCAGTAGTAACACCAAAACACTTCATCTCTAGTGGTGAATGATTATACCCTCGATGGATAAAATTTTTCGTCAATAATCTTCCCTTGAAAACATTATGTTAACCATTTCTTGAATCTTCAATTCTGTAGGCTCTATGTAATGATCACTGATGAAGAAAACTATGTATTACGAACTTTGATGCTGAAGTAGAATAATTCCAAAATTGTGGTGTCTTATGTCTGTGGTATCTCTCCACGTGACTCAAACTCGATCAACAAGACCAAAGTATAAGTAGATCGCAATCTCTTGACAAAATCCTCAACTATATGAGACACTGAGCACAACAACGTAACTCCTTAAAGTGATAGAAAATGTGAGCATTGAGCACCATAAGTTTGTAAATCACACACCTTTGCTAGATTCGTCAAGTTTTCGTCACAACATTGAAAACACAAACAAGTTACCTCCTGCTAAAAGGTATGATAAAACACAAACCCAAATAATTCCACTTCAACTTCAAATAGGTGACAAATAATCCTCTTCGTAATCAATTAAACCAATAAATGCGAGCCTTTAAATCACTGTTAAGAACATGTAAACCAAATCCAAAAAATCCAAACGGTAAACACCAAAAACCAAATGTTGTGTGTCTGTTTTGTCCGATATCATCATGTTTGTCTTGTCCCATATCAGACATAGCTAGCAATACAAACTTTTATTGCCAGCAGTACTAATTTATCAACTGGCAGTATAAACTTTCCAATGGCAGTACTAAAATTCAACAGAAAGTACTAACTTATTACAGCAGTACAAACATAATGAATCCCGTTAGGCAGTACAATGTGTAAACACTTTGATCCTTTTCATAAACGAATTCAATTCCAAATAATTAAAACCGTTAGAAACATATACGTACCAAACTTGAGTCATTGTGTGCGCCTTCAAATCCACCTTGTTAGTACCGTGGCAGCATAGTATCGTGACAGCAACATAAACATAAACCAAGAGCAAGCAGTATAAACTCTTTAAAGAAGCAGTACAAAAAATTTAACAATTAGCAACACTTTATCTGTCCTAAAGCTGTCACTAATTTGTCACTAATGTGCATTCTCCTTCCTCTCATGTTTTTAGCGACACTTTATCTGTCACAAAACTGTCACTAATCCGTCGCTAATCTGTATTCTCCTTCCTCCCATACCTATTAGCGACACTTAATCTGTTACTAAACTGTCGCTAATGTGTCACAAATTTGGATTCTCTTGGCAGTACAAATTTGTAACAAGCAATATTAAACATGAACGAGCAGTAGTAAGAATTCTTCAAGGAACAGTATTAAGTAGTAACCTTGGCAGTATTAACTGCTAACCTTGATCGAACAATACTATCCACGAATACACGAACCATCAACCTGTACCTGTAGGAATTTTATCACTCAAATCCCACGATCAAAAATCATAACCTTCCAGTAGACATCATTCATCTTTTTCCTGTCTTCAATATTACACTATGTAACCAATTTTAAGATAACCAGAAGACAATTAAACCCTACTAGAGGTTAGGGTTTCCAGTAGGCACAATTCGATCATCAAGAGATAACAAACAAGCAGTAGGATTTTGTTACAAAACCAAACATAACGAAACATAATCAAGAATGCTAAAACCTTTGAAAGCACCATGATGATTATTCCAGCAACACAACTTCTATACGAAAACTGTTTTATTGAATTAGGGTTTGGTGAAAACCCTAATTCACCGATTTTGATACTATGACCAAAAACAGAATTTCATCTCTTATTAATCTTCAAAACACGACATAGAAACACCTTGTAGATCCTATATCAAGAGCCACATGCTCTGTTACCAATTGTGAAGATCGTTTAAGCCCATCTAGGATATATTTTACAAATATCATTGATACGAATTAGCACAACGGAATTAATCAAAGAACACAATGATATTAAACAAGGTTTTACTATTAAACACCAAGCCTCAATATTATTTGATCAAGATAATACGGTTACCTACTGTAACAGGGATCAAGAGATTCTTGAGGCTACACTATCTATTAACTACTATCTATCTAACTACTAAATAAACGTGTACACACACAAACACGTATATTTACATGACTCTCATAGAAAGCCTGTGTTTTCTGGATGCCTTAAACCTATGTCTATGATTTCTTTATATAGGAAGAGATCAAGACTTACAAATGAATTAAATTAATTAGATAAGGAAGCTATTTAAATCTATTTAAATCTTTCCTAATCTTTATCTTGAAGATCTTTGACCACATTTCCATTTTTGAGATTCACATCTTGACGACTTTGGTCCTTATGTTTCATTCTTCTTCATTTAAGCACATGTAGTTTTGTAATTATCAAATCAATAACCCAACACTAGTCAAGTCACTTGAGACTTGATCTAGTTTTCTCATTAAGGAGCCGATCTAATAAAATCTTGAGGACGAAACTAGTCATTTTTCTTTAATGGGATCGACTCTGTTTCTCATTAAGAAGTCGATCTAGTAAATTTCCTTGAGACATGAACTAGTCATTTTCCTTAAAGGACCCGATCTAATTTTCTCATTAAGGAGTCGATCTAGTAGATTGGTTTAAAGACCCGATCTAGCTGTTCTCATTCAGGACCCTATCTAGTGAAATCTTTAAGGAACCAATCTAATAGATTTAGACCAACAACACTTAAGATCAAAATTTCAATTTGAAGGTAATTTAAAACTTAACTTAGAAGGTTAATTAAAATTGGTTAATTATGCTATCTAATCGAGTTAAAAATAGGCTTTAAAATAAGGTAAAATCAAGGTTAACTAAAATACGACTTAGGATATCTAAATTCTCTACCAGTTAGAAAGACCACGATTCCTAAATTGTCAAAGTCGTTGCCTTAATCACTTAAGCATATAAGTCTATCTAAGTTGCCATTCAAAGGAATAGATCTTTACAAGTGCTAAATGTCTTCAAGGTCCTAATACTTAAGGAATAAAAAAGGTCTATATAGTTATATATAAACTTGGTTATATAAAAATTGTATTGATTCTTTCTTAAGCAGAACCATGGACATCACAAGAGATTAACAACTTGCATTAGATGACGCTTTAGTCGCTCTGGCAACGATCAAGGATGCAAAAAGGTATCTTTGCCTAGACAGACTCACCTCAAAAGGAAGACTCATCAAGTGGTTGTAAGATGTTTTGCAACTCACTCCATTACCAGGGCATTCCTCGATCACAATGGATGTTCCAGAAATATACATGCAAAAGTTTTGGGCCACTGCTACAGTTCATCACCACTTGATTCATTTCAAGATGAACAATAAGAAACATATTGTGAATCTTGAGTACTTTAGAGAAATGCTTCAAATATGCCTTAAACTCCCTGATAATTCGAGGAACTACCTTTTGAAGAGGAAATTCTCACATTTCTCAGAGATCTTAGTCATAGTGGAGAGATAAAGGTGATCACCAATGTCAATGTCAACAAGCTGCATCAACCCTGGAGATCATTTGCTGTAGTCATCAACAAATGTCTGAGTGGTTAAAGTACCGGATATGACAGTCTTCGACTATCTCAAGCTCAAATCCTTTGGGGCATGTACCATAAGAAGAATGTAGACTATGCCTACCTTCTATGGGAGGACTTTGTTTATCAAGTAGAGAACAAGAATGTCAAGAGGAGTAATGAGATGTACTACCCTCGCTTCACCAAGGTCATCGTCAACTTCTTCTTGACTAAGGATTCATCAATTCCAAGAAAAACAGGGTAAATTGGCACTTTGCCAGGGATGACCCAATGTTTACCACGATAAAGGATGGCTCTAGGCATGAGGACACACAGCTATATGGTGCCATTTTGCTTGATGAATTAACAAATGAAGCCATCAAAGATTCTGAATCCTACAAAGAGTACTATGCCATTGCTTCAGGAGCAAGTGTTAAGAAGAAGCAAACTAAATCTGACAAGACAAAGACTCCTCCAACTGCTAAAGGCAAAAGACTCAAGAATTCAGCAAAGGCGGCTAAACCTGCTAAGAAGAATCAACCTGCAAAGACGTCTAAAGCTAAAGGTCTAACAGTGTTATTTGAGGTTGCTTTAACAGAAGCTGAACAAATGGAGTTGGCCACAAAGAGAAGCCTGATACAAACTCACAACTCTCACGCCAGCAGTTCAGGTACAGATGAAGGAACTAGTGATATAGCAGGGGTTCCCGATGTACCGACATATACATCTGATGATGAGCAAATCTCTTGGAAGTCCAGTGACGAGGAAGATGATGATGAAGTAGCAATGAGTGATGATGATGATGATGATGATGATGACGATGCTAATAATCAAGACGATGATGACAACGATGATGATGAACAAATTGATGACAATACTGATAATGAAAATGATGGCAATGATGATGATGATGATGATGATGATGATGATGATGGACAAGATCATGAAGGTCCAGATGTTGATAATGAGCAGACTGATTCAGATAACGATGGTGATGACTTTGTTCATCCCAAGTTTTCTACTAATGATAAAGAAGATAATGAAGAAGAGGGTTCAAATCTGAGGGTTCAAACACCTTCTTATTATGAATCCACTGATGATGATGAAAGTAATGAAGTCACTCATGGTGCGAATGTTGAGGGAGATGTACAAGATGAAAGAATCAGACAAATGAAGATGTACGAGCGAATGAATTATACAGGGACGTGAACGTCAATCTGGAGGGAAGAGATACTGAAATGACAGATGCTCTACGCACTATCATTCAAACTACTCAAGTAATAGAAGACACTTATGTGATCATAACTCCAATCAATCCTGAAGGTCAACAACAGAGTTCTTCTGTGTCATCTGGCTTCGTTTCTAAAATGTTCAACCCCAGTCCATATACAGGTATTGACTCTATATTTAATCTTAACACTGAGTCAACTTCTCTGGTAGATGTTCTAGTTACTACTATTGCTAAGCTACCTCTTTCGTCTACAAAAACACTTCCTCCACCAAACATTCCTCTCATTACACATCTGCAACAAACACCAGCTCCTACACCAACAACTGTTCTAAGTTCCTCCCTACAAGATCTTCCTAACTTTGGTTCCTTATTCAAGTTTGACAGTAGACTAAAAACTTTGGAAACCGACTTCTCGAAATTCAAGCAAACAAACCAATTTGCTACAGAAGTTTCTTCAATTCCCAGCATTGTTGATGCGTACCTTGCCAACAAGATGCATGAAGCTGTCAAAACAGCTATTCAGTTACAGTCTGACTTACTCAGAGATGAAGCTCAAGCTGAAAATGAAGACTTCATAAATAAACTTGATGACAACATTAAGAAAATAATCAAGGATCAAGTCAAAAAACAAGTTAAAGCACAAGTCTCCAAGATTTTGCCAAAAATTAAGAAGACTGTAAATGAACAACTCGAAGTAGAGGTTCTAACTCATTCATCTAATGAATCTAAGACATCCTATGATGTAGCCGCCAACCTTTCTGAACTTGAGCTGAAGAAGATTCTCATAGATAAGATGGAAAGTAATAAGTCAATCAACAGATATGATGAACAGAAGAATCTCTACAAAGCATTGGTTGACGCCTACCAAAGTGACAAACTCATACTTGACACGTATGGAGATACTGTCTCGTTTAAAAGACGTCGAGATGATGAGGATAAAGACGAAGAACCCTCTGCTGGATCAAACCGGGGGTCCAAGAGAAGAAGAGCTGGAAAAGAGTCAGAGTCAACCAGTGCACCAAAGGAAAAGACCTCCAAGACAACTGGCAAGTCTACTAAAGGATCCAAATCTCATCACAAGTCTGCTGACAAGTTTGCCTAAGCAGAGGAGCCAATGCACACTGTCAAAGATTTGGAAGAACCCGCACATCAGGAGTTTATAACATGAGATACTGAAGATAAACCTGATGAAGAGACCTCTCAATATCCTGATTGGTTTCAAAAACCAGCAAAACTTCCTACTCTTGATCGTGATTGGAACAAGACTTTGCCTACTGCTCATGGACCTGTTCAACCTTGGCTAAGCACTTTGGCTCAGAACGAAGATACCCGTGAGTCGTTTAATGAGCTGATGGAAACTCCTCTAGACTTCTCAACATTCGTAATGAATAGGCTTAAATTTGATACTCTGACTCCAGAATTATTAGCCAGTCCAACATTTGAACTGATGGAAGGATCATGCAAGAGTCTGGTGGAGCTAGAATATTTCTTTGAAGAAGTCTACAAGGCAACCACTGATCAATTAGACTAGAAGAACCCTGAAGGTCAACAATATCCACATGATCTGCGCAAGCCATTACCATTGATACCTAATTCTCGAGGTCGTCAAGTCATTCCTTTTGATCACTTCATCAACAATGACCTTGCGTATCTAAGTGGTGGTGTCTCAAGCCAAACATATACAACTTCAATGACGAAGACCAAGGCTGCAGATTACAGGCACATCAAATGGATTGAAGATTTGGTCCCTAACAGAATGTAGAGTCAAGTGTCGGTTAGCTACGACAAACATGCACTTTGGGGAATCTCACACTAGGGCCAAAAATGACAACAATTCTATGGATTTGCTGCTAACAGAGAATCTGCTCGTGATGTCTACTCCAAACGCAGAATCATTGCTATCACAAAGCTTCAAATTATCGAATGGCATAATTACAAGCATTTGGATTGGATCACTGTTCGTAGAGATGACGACAAGATGTATACATTCATAGAAGGTGATTTCAACAGGCTTCACATCCAAGACATCAAAGATATGCTGCTTCTTCTTGTTCAAGGCAAGTTGGCAAATCTCACTATTGAAGAACGCCTAGCTTTTAATGTCTCCTTGCGAATGTTTACAAGAAGCATTGTCATCCAAAGGCGTGTGGAAGATCTTTAATTAGGTGTCGAAAGTTACCAAAAGAAGCTCAACCTCACAAAGCTGGATACGTACAGATCAGATCTTAAACGAATGGAAGCTTATACAGCATACTCTAATCCTATAGGTTTCATTTACCATAACAAAGACAAGAAGAACAGATTGATACGTATTAATGAACTATACAAGTTTTGTGACGGTACACTCAATGATGTTCGGACTGCTCTTAATGATCGCCTAAAAGGAATTCAGATAAAGTATCTGGCATAGACTATCTAAAGACAAAGTGATAGAGATAAAGCAGGAGCTATGATCTAGGCAATTGATAAACAGCTAAAGACCAGGAGGATTATGCCGAGCATGGAGAAATTTATTGGTGGGAGACCGTACGAGGGAGACTTTTGACTGCTGCAAAGGACCATGTGATTTATCATATGATGTCCTCGTCATAACAGGTCAAACCTTATACGTAATAAATAACTTATGAAATTTATATATATGTAGTATAGACATTATGGTGATATTAATGAGTGCTCGAGTACAAAATTTTTAAGAATTTCTTAATAAATTCAAAATTTTCAAATTATTGTACTCAACACTGTCTTATATACCCTCAAAAATTGAGGGGAGCACTAAAATGTTCCTAATAGTGATTTTGTAACATTTTGTCCCCGAACGTTTAATCAATTTATATCCAAAATATCAAGGGATTAACATTTTGGATAAGGGGAGAAAATGTGATTAAACTGAATCTAATTTGTACTGAAATGTGATCTTATAAAATGGACTCAATGCACTCAACACTTAGCATGAACTACGATTATGATGCACATGTTAAGGGGAGCTTTTAGTGTTGATAAAAAACTCTCAAAGTGTAAATCTTTTGATATTTATATCAAACACTTTGATTGAACTTTTTAATGATTTTGGTTTCGATTATGATGGAATACCCAAAAGACCGACCATGTACTTAAATTTATGGAGTTATAAGGTGGTTAGGCATAGGTATTCAAAATCCCATGATCCAGCCAGAACTGGAGGGATCTACCCAGGGATATCCACTAGATAGTGTAGAAGTCCTTAGGTATGATACAAAAAGGATAAAAGGTGAGAATCAAGAAAAGTGCCGACTGAGATGGAGCTAGTACTAGAACAAACCTAACAAGGTACTAATTATGAAGTCTCGGTAAGCGCTGAAGGGGTTGAAGAATGAAAAAGAAATGTAAGGATAAAGGGTGTAAAGAAAGAAGCCCTCTATACACTTAGGCAGAAACCGGGTCAATACATAAACTGTTAGAAACACTAAGCTGTTGTCTGACATTGAAGACAATCATAGACCCAGTGATGCTATGCATAACCCTCCCTAGCCACTCAAGGTCTCTCAACAAACTCTTGTTTCACTTCTCACGGAGGTTACATGCATTTATGTTGACTTTCTCACTCCGAGTTAGTTGATATTGAAAAGGTGGTAGTCTGCTCCAGCCTCCGATCACTAAAACTAAAGTGCACTATTAAGTCAAGAGCCAAAAGAGATCATCCATAAATCTCATTAAGACACTTGTCAAATGATGCTTGCTATGTCACATAATGTGAATAACAAGATATATATAAAGAAGTCCTACGCATTATCCTTGTGATTTTGCCAGAACATCCGAGTGATATTTAAATAGTCACAATGAAGATGGAAATCCTGGTTGAGCCAACATCAAACAAGCTCATGGTAGGTGACTTGTACGATTCTATATGAGTCAAACTTGTGACAATTAGAAAGAAACAATGGTACGATTCTATAAGAATCAAACTTGTTCCAGGTTATGAATTGACGATTAATGATGAATTTTTTTTAATGATTAACACTCTCGATGTGTCACAAAACCACTTTAGCAAGTGATACGTCGATTGATTTTCAAATTGAATTTTCTTTTCAATCGGTGAGACTTCGTCTTGCTGGTTCACTCATACCGTGTTATCTGCTTTGAAACGCTCCGGTAATGAGAACGGCTAGTGCAGCTGTGAAACCCTGTCAAGGATATTCCTCGGAATTCTACCTAATCACAGGCATTATTTATACTAATCAATGGGGAACCATGGTTATTACAACCGTATTCGACGAAGTGACAAAGATACTCTCGTCTATAACTTTTGATTATCACTAACTTAAACCTGCAGGCTCTCCTGACGATTGGTGCAGCTGATTCCCAACGAGTCATGATTCATAGCCACATGCTGATACCCGACCGACAAATATAAAGACGTCATGTAATCTTAAGTACATGTTTCAAGACTTCTGCTACTCTGATACCTGACAAAGTGTTAAAGTTAAAAAACCTCAAGAAAGATGCATTATTAAAGCTTTTCAAGTTTACATATCAAGAAAGGTATGAGCATGTCGGTCCAGAAGTCACAAGTTCACAAGATGGCAAAGTTTAGAAGATGGTGAAACGAGATTATGCTTGGTTGATGACCTCAAGGTGTTCAAGATTACATTTTCACATTCAAGTCAAGATAAAGGAACAAGCTCAAACCTAAAGTCAATGATCACTACATCAAATCACAAGTTAAAGATTAAAGTTAAACGAGCTCAAGACTAAAGATAAAGCATAGTATGCTAGGTTTAAGTTTTTGTAAAATGGAGTGACCTCCCTTAGGGGGAGATTGTTAGGAATACAAAAATCCTAGGAAAGTATCGGTCACTCCATATATAACTGTCGTTAGCTCGTTTAGTTATTTTTAGAACCTTAATAGGTTAAGATAGGAAAAGCCCATGGAAAGCCCATGTAAGCCCATCCATGGCTAACCTCATTAGGGTATTTATATACCTCTCCATGCCTTGGAGAGGTGGTTGGTTGTTCATTTTTCACACATTAATACAAGTTCTCTTATATGTTTACTTTCTCTCTCTAAGTGTTCATCCAACCCTTTCTCTTACTAAAACAACCTCTTTCCCTCTCATCAAGTATGTTATTAGATTAGTATACATTAAGATCTTGTTGAATTTAGTCTCTAGTCATGGATGGCTTGGGTTGAGAACTTAACCAACTCCTAGAGAGGTTGATAGGTGGAAAAGTTGGTTCAATGTCCATGAGTGATGGTTGAGGGAGTGTTTGGGATAGGCCTTGGTAAATGACTTGTGGCAATGGATTTGAACTTCTTGGTGGTATTTCATTTAAGGAAGATAGGTAGGGATGAGGTTCTAATGGTGAACTTGGTGGAGTAGAGAAGGTTAAAGCTCTAGGGGCTAATGGTGTCATGAGTGGTTCTAGAGTAGGGGTTGTTTGGATGGAAGTTGGTGGTGGAATTATAAGAGTAAGAGTGGTGTCGAGAATAGTGATTGGGTTGGTGACGAAGGTTGTGTTGATGGTGTTGAGAGGTTGGGAAGTATTTGTTAGGTGGTTTTAGATGGGTGAACTTTCATTGGAAGAGATGTCAATGAAATCGGTTCGTGGCATTTTCTTTAGAGGATTTTGGGTTGAGGAGTTAGCACTTGAAGCCATGGAGTATGATAATCAAGATGAGGAAGATTATTTGCAGATTTTTAGTGTGTGAGGATGATGAACAAAGATCTCTAGATTTATACTAAACGGCCATGAAAGAACATTAAATGTTTAAGCCACTAGAATTTCCCTAAACACAATCATTAAGATGATTTTTAAGTCAAACAAGAAATGTTTAGCTTATGGGCTAGATTAAGACAACTACAACTAACATATTTATGACCTTAATTCAAAAATCTAACACCCTAAAATGAGGAAAAACCTATTATAGAACTGGCGCTGCCAGTTCCATTAGAACCGACTTGTTGCAAATGGAACCAGCTGAACCAGCCATGGTTCCAAAATTTCTAAAATTTCTAAAATCTTTACTAGTGATCTAACGCATTTCCTAGAACTTGTTTCCCTAAGAGTTACTTCTTCTAGATAGTCCTAAGAGGGTTTATGAGAACAAGTAAACGTCGACAAACCCCAATAATCAATTATGCCAAACGCTCCTTTAATACAATCAAGAGCATAAAACACAAGAAATAATTCATAGCAACAAACCGTTATTGTTCATAACATAACATCCAAATTGTCTTAAACATAAGAGCTTAACATAGAGATTAATTCTTGAGATTACAAGTTTCAAATTGTTTTTAGAACAAACACAAATACTCACACCGAATAGCACACCCTACTTCTTTTTGAAGAGAAAATGGAATAGGCACTTGAACATCCTCTTAGTTTGCTTGAATTCCGAGGAATCTCCTCCTTCGATGGGTGGAAGTTGGTTCATGTAAGGAATGGGATCAAGAGTGTAGTTGTTCACGGGATCATTCTCCACCCCTTGGTGAGGAGTTGGAGAAGGTGAATCGGATGACTCGGTGTCAAGAGGAGTTGGAGTTGGGAGACGAGGTCTTTTTCCTTTATCCTTGAATCGAAAGACTTTTTTCTCAGAAAGAGGGATCATCATGTAATCCATAAGGTAGAGTTCATTTGAGAAAGAATATGGGTGATTGACACGAACATGCTCAAAAAGCCAAGTGAGAAGCATTCCTGTAGGGAAGTATCACATCGGCACTCTTGGTTACACTTACCATTCGGTTGGCGATGTAGTATGCAAGGTTGAAGTATTTTCCAATGGTGAGGCAATAGAGCATGTAGCACAAGCACGCGTTAGGATGATCCTTGTTTCTTGTGAGACTTACGGCTTTTTCACTTAGGATGATTTCCCATTTCTTGAGATGAGTTTTCAACTCGGAGACAATCATTTGAAAAGGATCAAGGGTGGTATCAACCCCTTTCATCTTTTGGGTCTTGGGTTGAGTCCTTTCATTAAACAAAGCATCACGGATCAAGGATGAGTCTTCATGAGGAGGAGGATAAATGTCAGGATGAGAGTCAACACCATTTTAAAGGGATGAGATAGGCCATTCGGGGGTGAACACACAAACTCCTTGACAAGGAATTTAAAGAATCCGAGCGAACTCCACAAGAGAAAGAGTTATTTCAAAATTGTTAATGTTGAAGGCAATGGAGATACTTCCATTTAGATTACGAATGATGTAAACACTTTTGTATAATTGAAGCACAAAGATGAGACAAATCTTTCCGTCTATATTGAGAAGACAATCAAACCAAATAGCCGCGAAAGTAGAGTGACGGTTGGGTTGATCATCAAGGAAGGTGGAGTCGATAACGCGACTTTCATGGATGAGACGTGATACGAGCGACTTGTAGACCTCTCTTTCATTTCCGGTGAAGCCTTTGGTACAGTGATACATAAGGATGTAGTGAGCGGTATCATGGTGATCAAGGTGGATAGATTTCCGCATAGTGCTCCTAAATATAATCAAACGATAAAATAAATAAAACCAATTTCGATTGAAGAAAAGGAATATAATCTCAAAATGTTGATATTTTCTTAAAGAGGGTTTTAAAAATCTTTATCGCGTGATGACAACAAATCATTTATTTTTACGGTTATTAACAATGCCAAAAAAATATTTTTTATTTTTAAAATTTTTTTTGTTTTGATTTACGTATTTCGACATTGGGATTTTATGCATGGGTTATTTTTCTAACGAAGAATAAGATGGAATTCCTAACTAATGTCATCTTGGATGCATAATTGTGTTAAATTCGTTGATGAATTGAATTAGTAAAATGGGAGCCCTAAAAATTAGAATTTTCAAGTTTAAGATAAACTAAAAGTGTTAAACATAATTAAAACTTACAATGAAGGGATTTGATCGATTTAGAAGATGAAGAATTTAAGAAAATGGTGATGGTGGTTGTTGTTCTTCAATGGAGGTTTTTGGGAAGAGAGTTGTTTAAAACAGTGAAGTGATAAAACGATGGCGAGTATTTTTAGTTCTGTCAGATGTCCGGTTCTGCCGGATCTATTCTCAGAAGGGAACCAGCGTTTATATTCGAAGAGAACCGGCTAAGGATTAAACAAAAAAAAATATTTATTTTTCTAATAATTTTTTTAAATAAAATTTTTCCCCTCCCCTTTTTTTGGTATTATTTAAAATAAAATGTGACATCTTTTTATTTATTTTTGTTTGTAGTTTTTTATATTTTGCCGATATGAAGGGCAAGACAAAAGAAATAAATAGCCAACGCAAAGAAGATTACATATGTTTCGTTTCAATATACAATGCGATACAGAGAATGAGAAATACAACAGTAATATAGAAAGCTAAAATAAAAAACACATCTCCATGCGGGAACTTAAACATAGGGTATATGAGCATTAGTAGCGAGATGATAATGATGACTAGGACAGGACTTAAAATCTCCAAGAGGGCTTCCATGAGTTGATCAGTATTTTTGAGTGAGAGAGAAAGTAGGGAGGTTTGATTTTTGAAATGAATGATAGATGATGGAGGAGAGTAGTTTTTTTATATTAGAGGGGATGTGCCGTTGGTTTTTATGTGAAAGGGTGAAAGAGGTTTTGAATTTTAAATAGTCAGGCTTAATATTCGGGATGTTGTGTTTAGACATCATACCTCGGACGAGTCATGAGTTTGAAGGAATGATTCGAGAAAGAAGTTGCAAGAGTGTGCTAGACTAAAAAATAACACAATAACATTTTTAGAAGAATAGATCACATAGCACTTTACAATTATTTCATAGATAGAATATGAGCACGATGAGCAACTAAAGTTGAAAGGATAAAATATTGTGTACCTTTTGGCATTGTGAATTTTGCGACACATGATCATGACCAAATAATTTTAAAAATAATTTTATTATCAAAAGAATATTTTTTTTTGAAAAGAATTTAATAGTAAAAAAAATAGTTTATACGAATTGATCATATTTATCCCAATTAAAATGTCCAGGAGATTTTTGCAAATATAAGCCCAAACTATTATTTTATTATAATTCGGACCATTTAAAAACTTTAAGTTCAAAGAGAAATTTTGGCCAGATCCGCAGTTCTATTACCTGAGTATGGCCGGTTCCATTCATGAACCAAACCGGTGAAACCGTCTTGTTGGGCCAAGATGAGATTTTGTCTAAGAGCAGCAGTTTCCCTTTTTTATCATCCTTCAACGAGCTTTTAAGAAAACAAATAACATGATAGCTCTAAAAAATAATTGTAGCTTTTAAAATTTATTAGATCGGTTTTTAAAGTTTTAAAAATAAGTATACTTTAAAGAACTTTAATAACATGCTCTGATACCAATTGTTGAAAACCAGAAGGGGGTGAATAGTTTTCCTAATTAAAATTTTGATTAAACATGTCTGTTTGATTATTTTTAGATCTATTGATAAAAGGATATAAATTATTATGTTAGCAAGATAAGCAAGAAATAATAATAAAGGATATGTGATAAAGGCATTTATAGTGGTTCGGCTACAAGATCTCCTACCTTGCCCTACTCCACTCCCCGAGTTACCTACTCGAGAGTTTGAATGCACTATTCACCAAAGTCCTTCAATTGGCAGAGAAGCCTCACAACGTCGCTTACCCTTTTATCCGGTGTTAAGCTAAACACAGAGTTCTAATATGGAAGAACCAAACCCATACAAGCATACACCATTTAACGATACGACACTATATACCGTGTCCTAATGTGAAGGAACAAAACCCAAATATACTTGTCCTCTACTAGGTACCAAGCATCACACCTAGATCTTAACAAAGATCCATGCGTAGACATATTACAACAAAATTTTCCAAATGTTCTGAAATACTACTAACACTAATCTATTATCTTATTGATGACAAAGGATGATGAATGATGCATCAAGATCAATAGGTAGATCTTTATGAGATGAGAGACTCTTGCCATAAAGTAAGCTTTGAGTGATGATCTCGTATGCAAAGCGCGGTAGAACTTCTCCTATTAAGAAATCTACTAAAACACTAAAATAAAAGAAACCATGATTAGAGATCAGTTTTTAACTGAATATAAGAGAAAGAAACTACATGAATGGATGCATAAACAAGTGGAATGAGTTGGTATTTACAGACTTAAGATTTACTGTACCCCGGTTCCGCCGGTTCTGTTGTATAATAGAACCAGTCAGTGTTCTTCAATAAAACCGGCGTACAGTAACCAAATCCAAATTTTGATTTGTAAAATCTTGAGAGATCATGTGTAATCTTGTAAGATTATGTTTAGATTTGAGATAAAGAATATGTTAATTATGATGCAAATATGTTTGACGGTTTTTATATATTTTTATGTAAAGTGTACATTTTTATTATAAAAATGTATTTATGTGTTTTGAGTGTAAGTGAAAGATGGTTTTGATAAATATAGACCTAACATGATGGTCAATATTTCTGTGTTTATCATTGATGAGTCGATATCAGCAGTTGAAGAAGCCATACAGATGGCTGTGGTGGAAGAGACGAGGGCTCGGGTTGACTACACTTTATCATTATGATTTTAGTGTTATTTTTGAGTTATGAAGTTGTTATTGTTTCTTCTTTGGTAGTCATAGGAATGGTTTGTCATTCTTATGTAGTAATTTGGTTAGTAGCTTTTTAGAAGCTTGTGAGTGTCCTTAAATGGACTGAGATGAGGGACTTCACCCTTATCCTTTGTACTTAAACATTTTTTGGTGTAATACAATTTACCGGGGAAACCCTTTACCAAAAAAAAGAAACTATTGGTTTAAAACTACTGAATTTTATTTTCTACTTTCGACAAATTTATGTTTTGTTATTAACAAAACAAAGATAGATCGTAAAATATAAATAAACGTTTTTACAGTTTATTTGTATTAACAAAAAATGCTAACCTTTTGCCAATAAAGTATCCATAGAGCCATTTTTTGAACTGGTTATTCCTCCACCGATTCAATAGGAAACCCAACATCAATGTCAACGTCAACAAGGATAGAAGATTCCAACAAAAGAAAGTTTACTTTCAGAGTAGTAGATACATCATTCAACACATGGCATCCGAACTAGAAAGTTCACTAATCTTCGAAGCATCATGAGAACGCTTAAAAGGTTTCCCATCATCATCCACTAACACGAGCTTTCTAACAAGCATTTGAATCTCGAGTTCACTTATCTTTGTAGCTAATGGAGTAGTTGTTCGACGACCAAATGCCTCTGATAAGCTAGGGAACGATCCCAAACCATCACAGTTGAATCTTTTTATTCTTTTTCTCTCCCCCGCTAGAAACCAAAAATCCACTCTTCATCTCAAACCATACATGAACAATTAATCCAAGAAGCACTAGTAACGTCTATACTTTAGATTAACGTATTAGCCCTAAAAATTAGGGTTTGGAAAATTCTGCACCCTATCTAAATATGCTTTAATGATTATCACATTGATTGACAAAACCCTAAAAGATGAAACAGATCAAAGCCCTAAAAAACTGAAACACTAAATCAGACAAATACTTCTTAACCAATTATTGTCTTCGTACCAATCAATCAATCAATGAACACAGTTGTGTATTGATGACCAACGAGTTTATCGGCCTGCGCTCGGCTGCGGGACGTTTTGCATAGAGTGTTTTTATTATAAAACTTTCTTTGTCGTTCGGTTATAAATTTGGATCGAAACAACACAATATTATACATCATAAAGCTTGTAGCAGATTGAAATATACATCACTAGTGACCAATTTTTAAAAACAACAAATCCTGTACCAATACAATGTTGGTTGTCACACCCCCAAA
>BQNB010060039.1:0-37080 GCA_026074375.1 Tanacetum coccineum | reverse complement strand
TGATTGAACTGACTATTTTGGTCTTACAAGAAGCTTTGTGTTGCTTTCCCTTCTGACAAGCAACACAGGTTTGATTAATTTTAAATTTTTTTGAAGGTAAACCTCTTACAAGGCTTCCCCTTACTAGTTTATTCATTGTTTTGAAATTTACATGTCCAAGCCTCCTATGCCAAAGATTAGATTCATCTGGTGTGGCTTTTGCAAAGAGACAAGTTAGACCTCGTTGAGGAATAACATTCTTTAAATCATCATTGTACATGTTATCCTTTTTAGGAACTTTTAGCTAAACATAACTTTTATCAGTTAACTTAAAGTCTGGAGACAGAACAACACATTCAGTATTAGTAAAAAGAACACTATTCTTCTTATCACACATTTGTCAGACACTAAAAAGGTTAAACTTTAGTTCCTTTACAAAATACACATCTTCAAAATCCAATTTACTAGTTCTTATTTTACCTTTCCCAGTAATTTTCCCTCCTTTGGAATTACCTCTAAAGGCAACAAATCCTCTATCAATTTTTTCATAATCTGTAAGATAGGATCTGTTTCCTGTCATGTGCCTAGAGCATCCACTGTCAATCACTCCTTTATTCTTCAAATCTTGTTGTGGATTGCCCTGCACATAACGGTAGGAAAATTAGTTTCTTTTGGGGACCTAAGCCATTACTTACTTAGATCTCCCTTGTGCATCAATATAGTCAAATATTTTAAAGGACATTGATGCACCATTGTTTCTGGAGACATGGTCTAAAACTTTGTGCTTTGGTCTCCAAACCTAACATGCTGAGGCCTTAACAACATTTCCCTTGTTTCCCTTAACAGCACTAATAACTGCTTTTGGCCTAGCAGTATTAATCCTTGTTCCCTTAATAATATTAACCTTTTTAGTGAAATTACTGTTATTAGCTATTGTTATTTTGTTAAAAGGACTTTTAGCAGTTGAATATGCATTATTAATAACATTTTTCATGGGTCCTGCATTATTCACTGTTGTTCTTGGTTGAACAGTATTAACTGGTCTAGCAGTATTAACTAAAATTGGGCCAGACCTAGTTAAGACTATTCTTGGAACCATGTTTCTTTTTGGACTGGGGTGAGTTAATTTAAAGAAATTCTGTTTGTTCACCATTTGAACATTGGTCCAAACTGGTTTTGCAAATCTTCCATTATTATACCTGTTATTGCAATCATTCTTTAAATGATCAAAACTACCACACACATGACAAGCTTTGTTAAACATCTCAAAATTACTCCCTAATTTTTGAGACATCTATTAGTTCCAATTTCTCTTGTCCCCTCTAGGACCAGGTGTGTTTTTCCTATTTTTATCAACTGATGTTTTCCTAGAAGATTTTACTTGCTCAGTAGACTTAACAAAGTTTATCTTAGCAAAACTAGGTTTATTAAACATCTTAACTGTTTTAACCTTAGGCATATTTTCTTCGTCACTATCAGATACCCAATCCTCAATAATTAGGGCTTCATTTTCTTTCCTAACAGTCTTAGGTTCATTAGTCTTAACACTAGGCTTTTCAACTACAAACCCATTCAAATCAACAAAATCATCTAGACTAGGATAAACTAAATCAGATTTTAGTGGCATAAAATTCCCAGTTTAGGGAGGTGGGACAACATTATACCCTAATCTTGTTTTACACTTATCCATTATCTGTCTGTCTAGAAGTTTACTTAGGTTTTTTGATGAATTTTTAAATTTTTGTACTGTAAGTTGAACCTCATCTTTTTCTTTTGTAGCCAATTCTAACTTCCTTTTAAGATTTGTAATATCTAAATCTCTTAAATAGATTTCACGTTTTAAGAGTTTTATATCTTCTTCATACACATATTCATTTTTCTTAACGACTACCAGGCTAGCTTCTATAGATTCTAAACCAGTTTTATAAGAGACAACACTTATCCTAGTTGTTCTTAAGTCTTTAACTAATTGTTCATTTTGTTCTTTTAGATCTTTTACACATTCTAAATAAGATTAACAGCAATTTGAGTCATTAGATACCTTAGAGTTTGTAGAAGAGCTAGAACTTGTTGAAAAATAAGTCATAAGAGCGAAATTAGTTAGACCTTCTTCTGCTTGGTCACTCCAATCATAGCCAAAGCCATCACACTGAGATACTAGGGCATTTAAAGTAGTTTCCTCAACTGGCACAGTCCTTCTGGTAGGTTCCCTGTTCCTGCTGTCTTGATTCTTGGGTGCTCTGCACTCCATTGCAAAGTGTCCTCTCTTGTGACAGTTGAAACACTCCACCTTGGACTTGTCAAACCCAATTCTTTCTTTGTTGGCCATATCCAACTTCCTTCCAGTATTCTTCAGGAATCTTCTTTCCCTCATAGTCAACATAGCAATGTTCCACCTCAAATCCATCTCTTCTAGATCATCAGGATTGATTTGTTATAGATCTTCATTGTCTAGCTATGGAATACTTAGTTGGCTATCAAAGAAGGAATAAATCACAGCATCACTCAAATTTTTGACAGTTGTTGAGCTATCAGCAGCACCCTGAGTGCTAGCAGTATTAACACCCTGAGCAGTATTAACTGCTCTAGTTGTACTGTTAGTGCTGCTAGAGGATAGAAAGGCCACATTGTGTGAGTTTGTGGTTGAGTTAGATGTCCCCTTGACCTCTGATTCATAAGCCTTCAGGTTGTTTAAGATGTCATCTAAACTCAATGTCTGGTTTGTTCCTCCATACAATAGTATGTATAGTCCATTCTTGTGACAAACTTCTCAAGAACTTCTTATTGATGTCTTCTTGAGGGATGACTTCACCATGCATCTATAGTTGACTAATTAGCTTTTGAAGCCTTTCATAAGTTTGCTTAATCACTTTTGTGCTAGATGCAGTAAATTTTTCATATTGCTGCTTCAGAAGATTTTTCTGAGTTTTCTTTGTAGCAGTATTACCTCCAAATCTGTTCTCAATAGCTTGCATCAGTGTTTTAGCATCCTTATATCAGTTGAACTTTAATTGATGCTCATTAGGTAAGGCCATTAATAGAGTGCTTCTTGCCTTCAACTCTGCCTTTCTTTGTGCCTTCTCTTCAACACTTGTAGGAGGAATAACAGTCTCCTTAACATCAACAGTTTTTATTACTATGGGTGCATTACCATTTTCTATGATCTCCCATAGAGTGTAATCAATGCACTGTAGGTACTGTTCCATCCTCATCTTCCAGAGATAATACTCACCGGGTTGGAGTATGGGTAGCTTGATGGTTTGAGTAGATTAAGAGTCCATTGCTTCTTGAAAAAATAGATCTTGTGTGTAGTAAAGTTTCTTCTTATTCAAAGCTTCTCACAAGCTCTGATACCACTTGTTGATCCCAATAGAATAGATCTTGCTTAGCTTGTATAAGCCTAAGTTATAATGAATAAATCCAAAACAACTATGATAGAAACTTTGATTGTGAATATCAACGACTATGCAGAATCTAGTCAATGATACTAAGAAGAATTTTAATGAAACAGTAATGAATAAAATCAATAACAAAATAGTTTACCAAACTTTCAGCTTCAATATAATACGAATACTCTTAATAGTGTTAGGGTTTACAAAACCTTGAAGCTACAAATAGATTGACAGAACAATGAAAAATATATCAATCTCTATGCCCTAGGACATCTTTTTATACACCAAGGAGTCCTAACCGGCTTATAATATTTTCTTAAGTTATCATGATCTTCTAAACAAATAACTTATACATATCTTTTACAAAAATATCTCGTACATATCACATAAGCAATCTTTATCTTCAATCAATCTTTATCCATTAGCAGTTGTAACTCTGTCAGCAGTTGTAACTTTGTACCAGTAGCATTAACTGTGTACAAGCAGTAGTAACTACTTAGAATATTTTCTTCATTCTCCACCAGCAGTACTAACTTTACTTTAGCAGTACTAACTTTACTCTAGCAGTACTAACATATACTAGCAGTTTTAAGTTACACTAGCAGTACTAAGTTTATATTGGCAGTACTAACTAATTAGAGTATTTTTCACAATCTTTGTGCTAACAGTAGTAACACAAACCTTTCTTCTTGAGCAACACTAACTTTGATAAGAGCAGCAATAATTCCAAACAGCCTTTTGAAGCTTTTAATCCCAACATTTATTTTATAATTAAATTATGACTTTCGCTGCTATTCTGTTTAATTTTAAAACTTTCCAATGGAATTGTAAGAAAACATAAGTGATAATTTGTTTTTAGATCAAATTTTGTTTTTCCGTTGCAAATTAATTTGCAACGGAATTGCAACAGAATACGAATGATACTTTATTTTCAGCTTTGAGTTTTGCCTTACGGTTGCTATTCCGTTGCAAATTATGAAAATTTCCAACGGAATATAAATTATAATCTCTTTTAGATTTATTTTTTGTCATTCGTTGCTTTTCCATTGCAAATATTTATTATTTGCAACGTAAATAATAAGAATAAAAGTAAAAGAAATTAGTTTATATTTTGCAACGGATTTGCAACCATTTTTTTGTCTGTTAATACAAATAATGTTTAAAAATGTTATTTATATTTTTTGACCTCTCAACGTTTTGATAATAACAAAATGTAAAAACGTTTACGATAAAATTAAACGTTTACAAATTATTAATCGTAAAATTCCATTTCTAAGATTAGTAATCACTTAAGGTATGAATAAATAAATCATTAAGCATGATTAGTGATCAAAAAAATATTTTTCTCTTATCCATTACATTTTTACAAAAGAATTTCACAAAATTAATTTTTTCTAATTAAAAGAAAAGTTTGTATTTTTCTAATTAAAAGAAAAGTTTCTTAAAATTTAAAATTCAAAATTTTCTCCTAAAATGAAAGTTTCTATACCAGATACAACCTTCCCCACAAAAAGACAAAAAAGGGAGCGTAGTCTTTTGGCGGCCCCCTTATAAGCCTGGTGGGCCCCTTATATATCTGGGACCGCCGGGACCGCCGCCAGTGACCGTTAGATTTTCCTGCCTATAAATACTGCTCCATTCATTGCAGAAAATTAGACCTCTTTGCATGAATTTTCTCACACTTCTTTCTCTCTCTAAAAACCTTCTTTCTCTCACTAATTATCTTGATCACTAGCATCTCTTGATCTTGTTTCAAGTGATCTAATCTCTTCTTCTCATCTCTTCCCTCTCATTCAACTGCAAGAGAAGAACACTCGTATTCACCAAGAAACGAAGTGTTGATTAGTGATCTCTCCTCCTTTCTTCTAAGTATCAAATCTCTATTGTAATTATCTTGTGTGTTTGGGTGATTCGGATATTGTGTATATCCGATAGTGTAGATCTAGTGATCGTGTATTGATTGTGAAGTGGTAGATTGGTGCTAGCTAAGATTAGGACTCGACATTTAGCTTAGTGTCGGAAAATAACGTAAACGACGTGTAAATGGTTTTCTCCGCCTGAAGGGAGCTTGTTGACATAGTGAAATCTCGAGTAGGATACTCGGGGAGTGGAGTAGGGCGAAGAAGAGCTTCGTAGCCGAACCACTATAAATCTTGGTGTCTTGGTTTGATTGTTCCTTCTCTCATCTCTTTATATTGTTGTGATTGTTATTTACTATTAGTTTAGATATTTACTTGGTTGATTCATATTGTTGGTTGGTTAAACATACTACTCGAATCTAAGTATTTTGAAAGCAAAGTTTTTAAAACGAAAACGAACATGTAAACTATTCAACCCCCCCCCCCCCTTCTAGTTTTCACAATTGGTATCAGGAGCCAAGGTCACTCAAGATTTTTAAAATATACTGTATTTTAAAGCTTGGATCGATCTATGGATTTCGACAAATATCTAGAAGGGCAATCTATGCAAAGACCACCACTCTTTGAAAGTGATAGTTTTATTTATTGGAAAAATATATTCGAGACATATGTTAAATCAAAAGATTGGTCTAATGGTATGGAGGTTTTACCCTCCTAGGCAAGGTCTCACGTTCGAGTCTTGTCTATGGCGATAAGGGTTTCCTCCCACGTGCGTAAAGGGAAGGGTTCCATTGCCTTCTGGGTTGGACCCAACATAGTTGTGTGGGCTCGCTACGCCTTCTGGGCTAGGGGCCATGTAGCCACAATTGCCGTTAAAAAAAGATCTAGATCTTTGGCATGTTATTACCAACGGTGATTTTCAACCTATTGAAAAAAATCCGAAAACCAAATTAGATGAGGTTATCCCTTTCGAAAAACAAAGTGATGATCTTAAAAAGAAACTTGCGAAAAATAACGAAGCTAAAATGGTTATTTATAATGCTTTGCCTAGAAAAGAATATGAAAGAATTTTCATGTGTAATACGGCAAAAGAAATTTGGAAAACATTGTTAATCACCCACCAAGGTAATAGTCAAGTCAAAGATAATAAGATCGACCTTTTGGTTCAACAATATGAACAATTCGTCATTTCTGAAGACGAATCTATATATAGTGCTTTTGCTAGATTTAATACTATTATTACTAGTTTAAAAGCTCTTGATGAAGGTTATTATAGCAAGAACTATGTTAGGAAATTTCTTAAGGCTCTACATCCTAAATGGAGAGCAAAGGTCAGGGAAATTGAAGAGTCGAAAGACTTAACATCACTATCTCTTGATGAACTTATCGGGAACCTCAAAGTTCACGAAATGATCATCAAGAAAGATTCCGAAATAGTCAAAGCAAAGATTGATAGGAAATCTCTTGCTTTAAAGGCTAAGAAAGAATCTAGTGAAGAAGAGTGTTCGACTTTTGAAAGTGAAGACGAAGAATACGTCATGGCGGTAAGAGACTTTAAGAAGTTCTTTAAGAGAAGAGGTAGATTCGTGAGACAACCTCGGGAATGACAAAAATACATTCCAAAGAAGCCGTGATGACAAGAACGGTAAAAGTGATAGAAAATGCTTTAGATGCGGCGACCTAAATCATCTTATTGGAGAATGTCCAAAACCATCGAAAGACAAGAACCAAAGAGCATTTGTCAGAGGTTCTTGGAGTGATAGTGGTGAAGAAGATGATGAGAAAATCAATAACGAAACGTGTCTAGTAGCTCAAGCATCAAGTGAGGTATGTTCCGAATCCTCTTACTTTCATGATGAAAACTCGTCAATAGATGATTTAGTATTACATAACGAATATGATAAACTGTGCAAAATGAGTTTAAAGATAATCACTAAAAATAAAAGACTAAAAGCCACTAGAGATAGATTAGAAAAGAAAATTAGTATTCTAAAAGAAAAAGTCCCTATACTCGAGAAAAACAAAGAAATTGATCTTGAAGGTGTAAAATTTCATATGCTTAAAATTAAAAATGAAAATCTTAAAGAAGAAGCTCTTAAACTAACCAAATTTGAAAAGAGCACACATTGCTTAAATGAAATGTTAAATAATCAAAAACCCTCTGGTGAAAAGTTGGGTTTAGGGTTTAATTCATTTAAAGCATCATCTAGTGGAACTAACGAAATAAAATTTGTGAAAGCTCAGAAAAAGGCGTCATTTGATGGAGGTCCCATAAATATGGGCGGCCCCCTTAATGTCCAGGTGGCCCCCAAAGAAAATATGGGACCGCCACTAGGAACCACACTTGGATCTAAGAAAAGTGTGTCATTTCAAAAATCTATTTTGGGTCCTAGACCAAAACACATAATAGTAAACAATGTAAAAGTTCCCGTTGCTAGTGAAAATGAAGTTAAGCATATCTATAAGCCATTGTCAAAACCCGGAGTTGGATTTTCAAAACCAAATTTTAGATAAAAAACTCCACCACCTAGAAGAGTCATAAATAATTATTGGGAATTATATTTGAGTTGATAAGACAAAACATATGAAAGATGAAGGACTTAAAAGACAAAGGAGGAATTCTTTAAATGATGGAAGATTACAGAAGATTTCCTAGAAGATAATTATAAAAGTTAGGAAGATTTGTTTATTTCCTAATACTTATCCTTTATAAACCTAATATCTCTATTATATAAAGAGATATAGGTAGTGTTATTTTCTGTGTGTCAAGATGTAAACACCACGAAAGTGTGTGTGTGTTCTAGGCGTCAAGTCTCATTGTAGACGCTTAGGTTGGTTGTGTTTTAGCCCCAAGATCAATGTTTCATTGATCCTGTTAGATTAGGTAACCATTCTATAGTTGATCGTATAGAATTGGGGCTTGTAGTAGTCATTGTATAAACAAGATAATGATGAAAAACCTTGTTGAATAACTTTGTTCATTATGGTATTTTCTCTATGCATATATTTTATGTTCATTGTTATTATCCTAGATAAAAGTTTTAATCAAACTGAGCTTACAAAGATATAAGGAGTTATTTAGAACTCCACAATTGGTATCAGAGCCTCGTGGCTCTCGATCTAGGATCTACAAGGTTTATTGAAGTCGAATCTATGATGAAAAGAAGAAAATACAATGGTTCGAGGTATTTCTGGTTCCTTTGATACAAGACGATGTTGATGAATATTAAGGTTTTTCATAAACTCTAATTCTGTAGAAGGAACGTTTGTTGGTTGATTTGTTCTTGACAACAAGAAGACAGCAGGTTTGTTTGTTTTATGATTATCTTTGGTTAGTACTGCTTCAATCACAACAAGGATTATGGATGATTGTTTTTTCGGCAAGAAATCTTGCAAATAGTTTGTGAATCCTTTGACGTGGGCAAAGAGAAAAGTGTTCATGGTATTAATGTGTTAATACTGTCAAGAGTTCATTAGTACTGCTCGTTATATATTAATACTGCTCGTTATTGGTTTATACTGCTAGTCTTGTGGTTTTTGATGTAGAGCAAAAGAAAAGAATGGGATATTTAATCCCATACATCATTCGATCCCAGCCATAAAAAGAAAAGAATTAGTCTAAAGGTTTTATTTACATAACAGCAGTACAAACATCTTAATGATGCAGATTAGTGACAGTTTACTGACACTAAAAAGTGTCACAAAAAGAATTGGAGGAAGGAGAATGCAAATTAGTGACACATTAGTGACAGATTAGCGACACTAAAAAATGTCACAAGAAGAATGGGAGGAAGGAGAATGCGGATTAGCGACAGATTCGTGACAGCTTTTTGACACTAAAAAGCGTCGTCTGGATACTTAAAAAGTATCCTTAAACAGTGATTAATTCGTAGTGCTGCTGTTGGTCGTGATTGTTTATGTTGCTGTGAAAGAATATTGATCGCTAGTATTTATGGATCTGCAAGATTTATCAAAAGCAGTTTATGGTTTATGAGATGCGAGTATTATGGAAGCAGTTTTGGATATTAGGCGTAGAATGGGGAATGAGACTTATTATGATATGAAAACCTTAAATTTAAAGGTTTGACTTATTATGCGCAGATTGTTGGTAAAAGTTTTAACTGCTTCGTGGTTATTGATGGGAGTATATGTTTGTCCTGTTATCTTTATTCACTACTACTCGTACATATTAATGCTGCCATGTATAAATACTTAATACTGCTAGTATTTGTGATTACTACTGTCCATTTACTTAGTACTGCCAAGAAGGTTAGTGCTGCCAGTTTTAAGAAGAACAGTAGTAATAAGTTTTAGTACTGCTAGCATTAAAATGTTTCCACTGCTAGTTATGACAGATATCGGACAAAGTGGAATGTTAAAACTGTTAGTTTTAACCGATATCGGACAATACACATTTTTGGTACTAGGATGGATCTCAGACAGAACAAAAAATCAAGCTTGTTTGATTTTGGTTTTTATACTTTGGTTTTCTGATTAGGATTGGTTTTTGGCTTAATGTTCTTAAAAGTTTAAAGGCTCGTATTTATTGGATTAATTGGTTACGAAGAAGGTTGTTTATTACTTATTTGACGATGAAGTTGAATTTCACGAGTACGTGTTTTATCATATCTTAAGCGGCTCACAACGTTTAAAGACAACTTGTTCGTGCTTACAACGGTGTGACGAAGACTTGTCAAAATCTAGCAAAGGTGTGTGATCTAACTAATGGTGCTCAATGCTCACATTTGCTATCACTTTGGTTATATGTCTCATAGAAGATGAGGATTTTTGTCAACAGATTGCGATCTACTTATATTTTACAGATTTATTTATAAGTTTAGAGTCACATGGATAGTACAAGATATAAGACACAAGTTTGGGTTATTCTACTTCAGCATCAAGTTTGTTATACTTAGTTTTCTTCATCAGTAATCATTACATAGAGGCTATAGAATTGAAGATTCAAGAAATGGTTAACATATGGATTTCAGGGGAAGCTTATTGTTAAAATGTTTAACCATTTACATGCACCACATGAGGTGAAGGTTTTTACTACTGTAAGTCATTATTACTACTGCTAGTTTAAGTTTCTACTGCTCAAGTTCATTTATCTTAAGGCGCATCATGGAGGGTAATTTAAGTTGTTGGAAGGCTTGATTAGAAGTGTGATAGTGGTTGTCGAAATCAAAGTTGCATCTACTGTTCTATTCTTTCATATATATATTAGCTTCAGGGGAAGTTTGTGCTTATATGGTTTTGTCATTATCAACTAGAGGAAGATTGTTAGGAATTATATTTGAGTTGATAAGACAAAACATATGAAAGATGAAGGACTTAAAAGACAAATGAGGAATTCTTTAAATGATGGAAGATTACAGAAGATTTCCTAGAAGATAATTATAAAAGTTAGGAAGATTTGTTTATTTCTTAATACTTATCCTTTGTAAACCTAATATCTCTATTATATAAAGAGATATAGGTCGTGTTATTTTCTGTGTGTCAAGATGTAGACACCAGGAAAGTGTGTATGTGTGTTCTAGGCGTCAAGTCTCATTGTAGACGCTTAGGTTGGTTGTGTTTTAGCCACAAGATCAATGTTTCATTGATCCTGTTAGATTAGGTAACCGTTCTACAGTTGATCGTGTAGAATTGGGGCTTGTAGTAGTTATTGTATAGAGAAGTTAATGATGAAAAACCTTGTTGAATAACTTTGTTCATTATGCTATTTCCGCTATGCATATATTCTATGTTCATTGTTATTATCCTAGATAAAAGTTCTAATCAAACTGAGCTTACAACGATCTAAGGAGTTATTTAGAACTCCACAATAATTATCATCGTCCCAAAACACCGCAACCAAAAAGAAACATTGGTCGACAAAATCAACCTCGTGGTTTTCCTGTAACTTGGAACAACTTCCCACGACAAAGTTACATGCCATGGGAAATGTGTCTTCCATTTTCACACCCCAACCAATTGCATCAAATGCAAGGGATGTTTAGCACTAACAACTTTGGACCCATGAGATATTGGGGACCAAATGTTTGAGGTGTTTCCTTATATAAATAGATATGCCTTGGAGTCGACTTGAAACCCGATGAGTGGATAAAGGATAGCGGATGCTCCAAACACATGACGGGTAACGGAAAGCTCTTCTCAAGCTACAAGGCATGCAACGAAGGTAATGTTATTTTTGATAGCAATCTTCGCGGTAACATCATTGGCAAAGGTAAGATTTCAAACGACTCTCTCAAAATAGATAAAGTAGAGCATGTAGATAACTTAAGATTTAACTTGTTAAGTATAGGAAAAATATATGATAATAAGTGTAGAGTAACTTCATTGAACATGACAGTGAAATCACTAAGGATGGTAAGGTCATAGGTAGAGGTATTAGAAAGAAAGGCTTATATGTGATGAAATTAGGAAATAAGCATAAAGACAACATTTGTCTAGCAACGATTGATGAAAACTCCACGTTGTGGAAGAGGAGATTATGTCATGCAAATATGCGTCTCATTCAATCGTTAGCATCTAAGAAATTAGTTAGAAACTTACCTAAGCTTAAGTTTGATCAACACTTCTGTGATGCTTGCAAAATTGCTAGTCATAAGGCTAAGAATATAGTCTCAACGACTAGATGCTTAGAACTCTTTCATATGGATCTCTTCGTTCCATCCACCGTACAGAGTTACGAAGGGAACCGCTAAACCTTAGTCATAGTAGATGACTATTCTAGGTATACTTAGACTAGATTCCTTAAGGACAAAACCAAAGCCTTTGATCAATTCGAAATATTTAGTAAGAAAATTCAAAATCAATTAGGATGTACAATAGTGTCAATAAGAACCGACCACAGTAGGGAATTTGATAATAAGGTGCAATTTGGAAAGTTTTGTAATGTCAATGGTATTACACATAACTTCTTAGCTCCACGCACTCCTCAATCAAATGGCGTAGTTGAAAGGAAAAATATGACACTTCAAGAAACGAGTAGGACTATGTTGAATGAGCAATCGTTACCATAAAAGTTTTGGTGTAATGTAGTAGACACTTCAACATACATTCTCAACCAAATCCTAATTAGAGCCATCTTAGGAAAAACACCCTACGAACTTTTAAGAGGTAGGAAACCCACTTTAGATTACTTTAGAGTGTTTGGAAGTAAGTGTTTCATCTTAAACACTAAAGACTACCTTACAAAGTTTGACCCAAAGTCATACGAAGGTATCTTTTTAGGTTACTCTCAAAATAGTAAAGCCTACGTCATACTAAATAAACATACTAGGAAAGTCGAAGAATCACTTAACGTGACATTCGATGAAACTCCTCCCCCCTCTAAGACATCACCCTTGGTGGATGATGACTTAGATGAAGAAGAAGCAATTAAGGTTACCGAAAAGAAAAACCTAGAAGATGACATTGTGGATGAAACTTTAGAGATTGATGAAATAGTCAATATTAAGGAATCTAGGAACCATCCATTAAAAAATGTCATAGGAAACCTTAACCAAAGAACCCTTGAATCACAAGCACAAAACCAAAGTAACTTCTTTTCTTTTCTATCAACTATAGAACCTAAGAATGTGAATGAATCCTTAACAGATGATAGTTGGATAGTCGCTATGCAAGAAGAATTAAGTCAATCCATTGCTAACGACGTTGGGAGTTAGTTTCATAACCTAGGAATATGACAATTATAGGAACTATATGATTATAAATAAATTAGACGAGAACGGTATTGTTTCTCAAAATAAGGCTAGGTTAGTTGCTTAAGGCTATAATCAACAAGAGGGCATCAATTATGATGAAACTTATGCCCCAGTTGCTAGACTTTAGTCAATTAGGATACTATTAGCTTATGCTTGTGCTTTAGACTTTAAGCTATTCCAAATGGATGTAAAAAGTGCATTCCTGATTGGTTTTATCAATAAGGAGGTATACGTGGCACAACCTTCGGGATTCATTGACTTTGAAAAACCGAATCATGTTTATAAACTAAAGAAAGCTTTATATGGTCTTAAACAAGCACCCAAAGCTTGGTATGATAGATTAAAAGCTTTCCTTATTAAACATGAATATAAAATGGGAATGGTAGATAACACTCTTTTTACTAAGAAGAGAAGTTCAAACCTCATCATCGTTCAAATATATGTCGATGACATCATATTCGGTTCGACTTGTCAAGACATGTGTGATGAATTTGCCAAAATCATGCATGACGAGTTCGAGATGAGCATGATGGGCGAACTTAACTTCTTTCTTGGACTACAAATAAAACAAATGGAAGATGGAATCTTCTTTAATCAATCTAAATATATTAAAGAAATGCTTAATAAATTTAGCTTAGAAGAATCTAAACTAATGAAAACTCCCATGTCCTCCGATACCAAACTCATGAAAGACGAAAAGTGTGAGTCGGTAGATAGTACCAAGTATCGAGGCACGATAGGTAGCTTATTATACCTAACTGCAAGTAGGCTCAATATCATGTTTAGTGTCTGCCTTTGTGCCCGCTTTCAAGAGGCTCCCAAAACCTCTCACCTTGAAGTGGTTAAACGTATCTTCCGATATATTAAAGGCACTATGCACTTAGGATTATGGTATCCTATGTAACACCCCCAAAAATGTGTCGCAGCGGAAGTATGTCCGGGGGCGTTACTTCATAATACAACAGCACAAGATACAAGAGAACGACCTCTAAATGTGTCGTTTGAAAAGTAAACTCGTTGATTTTCTTGAAATTTAAATAACATTTGTCCCAGAATTGCATCACAATGAAAAGCTTGAAAGCAATACAACGAGATTTGATCATTTGTATGTAAGTAGAAATCCATGAATGAAACCCTGTCAATTTAGACTCCAATGCACATCAAGTAAGCCAAGCATCTAATTCACCTGAGAAAAACATACTTAAAAGTGTCAACATAAAGTTGGTGAGTTCATAGATTTTTGTAAATGTAAATGTTGAAATCAAAAGATTTATAAAGTATGTATGACCATTTCAATCTTTATAATGGTCGCAAAAATGTAAGTGTAAATGTAAAACCGAAAGAGTATAGTGTCTACTGCTTCACCACAGTATAATGAAAAATATTTAGTAACCAGTAATGTTCAACAAAGTAGGGTGGACCGCAAGATTTCCAAAATGTGTGTGACTACTATAACAGATACAGTATCACATATAATGTATCTATTGTTGCGCTAAGCTCATGACACTGAAGCTAATTTATGTAGCATATAATATGCCAAGTGTATTCTGCCCTACCGGTGTCTGACCAAGACACCCAATGAGATTTGACATGATATATATCCGTTCAATCAAAGTAAATGTTCATGTAATTAATGTAGTTCAATGTAACGACATGGTATAATGTTCGTTTCTAGTGATAGCTAGTCACTCGAACGGGGATGTCAACCCCAATAGATCTATCTTATAACATTCACGCTTACCCTCCGAGTAATTAACAGTTCATGCAACTTAAGCTAATCTATAATCATTAGAATGAAAACAAAGTTGTAGTATCCATAAGTGAAAAGTAGTGATGTATCTCATCGCGAGATATGTAAATGAGTATGCAAATAATTTTGTATATGAGTATGTAACCAAGTTACGAAATCAAGTATGCAATCAAGTATGTAAAAGAGATTGTAAATGAATGTGTAAACAAATGGTAACGAGCATGTATTCTCCCCAAAACAGTTCAAAACATTTATAAAACAAGTAAAAGAGGGGATATGAAGCTCACCTCAAAGATATAGCAAGCTAGTAGCAATTATGGTGTGGCACGGAAAATAATGCAAAAATCTACCCGCGACCTATATGTTACGGTTCCTGGTTCAGAAAATGCACATGAATATGTAAATGTGTATGCAAAACACCTAGACTCTTGTCACCATCAACCATACAAGTATTTTTACTTTTGAAAGCCATTTACAACTTATAAACAAGTTTCAAGTCAAAAATCGTCATTTTACAAAGTTCAAAAATTGTCAAATATGTCATATTCAAAAGTGCATAACTCACTCAAAAATAGAAATTGGCTTCTGAAATTTACGGGGTAGCAAGTTCACCCAGAGGGCTACAACTTTGCTTTACTGACCTATAGTGAGATTCGAAATCTAGGTGAGGGAAAAACAATGTGCAAGTTATGTGAAAAACAACCATTTACACTGCACAGGGTGGTCGTTTTTCAGGAAACTTTGAAGGCTCGTAACTTTCTACTCACAACTCCTTAGACCAAACGGTTTTTTGTTCTGGAATCTATGCCAAGTAAAATTCAAAAGTGTCCTTGAGCAAAATTTACCCAATCGGCCTCTAACAGACTCGAAATCGGGGCTAAACATGACCCTCCCAACCACGTTTTTAATTTAATGTTTTTAACCTAGATTTTGTTTTTACGTTTTCCGCTTCGTTATAACTCCGTTTTAGATGATTCAAAATCCCACGGTCTAATAATTTGATCTAGTTTCCAAATGTTCACTGAGATTTTCAGGGGGGAAATCCTACATCGGGATCCGTGTAAAGGCCGTAAAGTATCCGATTAAGCTTAAAAACTCTACCAAGTTATACCACATCGCATCTAACCTATCTAACATATCAAAATCTATTTAATATTATCCTATAGGAAGCCATAAAATTCAGTTTTAATAATTTTTACACGAGCACAAATATATCTAACGTGAACTCATAATAATTATCGTATGCACCGTTTATCGAATTAATTTTTAAACACATGAGTTGAGGTGACTTGAGCTAGCATGTATACACATAAAGGAGCTGAGATAAGTTGGAAAAATCAAACTTACAATGGTTTATGTGGGAAAAACAATTCGGCAAAAACAATTCAACCTAAAACCCTAATTATATAAAAACCCACTTTCAATTTAACCCTTTTGTAAACCAATCTTGTACGCCTCAAAGGACCTTCGTAAACCTCTTGTACACACCCTTGTTCTTGTGTTCTTCCAGCCGAGCCAAAGAGAGGAGACCAAGTGGGTTTTGTTGTTGTTGATGTCGTGACCAAGAGAAAGGAGGAAAAGAGATGTGTTTAGTTTAGATGAACAAGACATGAAAAATCAAAAGGGTTACGAAACCCTAGTATCTTGAGTGATCTTCATGAACCAAACGAGACGAAACGTAGTGGTTTTACTTGCTGTTAGGAGTGACCAAAAAGTGAGTTATGTTTGTGTTTTCTTTTGTGGGTTTAAGAAGAACCCAATAAGACGAGTTCTAAGGTTTCTTGTGTTAGGGTTTTGTGTAGCTGTGGCTAAGCTTCTTGATGAAGGTGATGGTGTTGCTCTTCTAGTGGTGTCGAACTCAGAAACAAGATCAAGAGGGCAAGGTATTGTGAGTAGAACTTGCGTCGACACTAGGTTACCAAGAAGGAATATGAGTTTGTGTTCTCTACTTACTGTGAAATCAAGGAGGGAGGGATAGGTTTTCCTTATAACTTAATTATGGTGTACTTGACTTTTCAAATGTTAGTCTCATGGTTGTGTAACACCAAAAGAAGCAAGGAATAATCGGGAGTTGTATTCTTGCTTGATCGAGCTTGCGAACCACAGAAAAAGAAAAGAGGAATTGCATGCTTCTTTTTTTGCTTATCAAAAAGAGAACAGGAACAGCATCATTAATATTTTTGGAAATGTTTGACTAGTCTAAAGGTTGTTTACAAAGTTGTGTAACACATGAAATCTTGTGGGGTTCTTGTGTTTGTGTCGATTGATAGGGAAGCACAAAAGAAATGTTAGGAATGCTAAAATAGAAATGGCATGCGTGGTCCTTGTTGCCAACGAGAAAGAAACAGGAAAAGTACAATACCATGTGATGTTTTCTTCACTTGAAGAGATTGTAGGGCCTAGGGTTTATGGATTGGTACTTGTTAAAAAAAGAAGTGAATGCATGGGAAACATGAACAAGAAAAAGTCTTGTCCTTGTTGTGTTGAGAAAAAAAAGGAAACAAGAAAGTAGGGAGGGGGACGTTGGGGTATGGTCTTTAAAAGAGTATCATGGGTTTAATCTTTGTCTATTGGATTATGGGTTTTATTTTAGTTTAAGTACTAGCATGAGTACTAGTATGGGTCTTTTGTTTGGTTGGTTACCTTAGGCCGAAAATTAATATGACGTGGTTGGTGAATTTTTCTTGTAAACACTAGTGTATTATAGCATAGCTTGTTTGTTTGGTTATGCATTTTAAGCCGAAACTTAAGAGTGATTTTATCATGGTTTTATGGGTAACTTCTTAGAGAAAAATTAGTTAAGGTTTAAGTTTTTGAAAATAATAGTATAGTGATATCGAATAAACATGACAAGGTTAAAAAGGGTAACATAATAGGAAATAAAATTTTGTTTATCTTCATTTTCCTAGTGAAAGTTAAATGATACAAGTGTCGAAGTCATGACGGTTTATTCGGGAAGAGGCGAGGCTACTTGCTAAGTTCACGGTAGTCAATACACGTTTAGAAAATTACCGGTTGTTACAGTACCTACCCCTTAAAGGAATCTCGTCTCAAGATTCGATTTGTGTTAACCGATGGTGTGACTAAGAAAAGATTTAATATTTAATAAACCAGTTTTGAACATGACGCTGATAACTTCATTCAGCAAAATTTGATGTTTCGACACTTCATAAATTTCGGCTAGATTTGACTAGGATATTTAATCCATCAGAATAGGTATTTCAAAAAAATGTTATCACAAGTTTTATAGTTTTGTAGTTCCAAGCTCAAATGGTCCTTGATCAATCGACTGAAGAATTTGCAATCCATTTTCTCCCCTAACAAGTACAATCGTATTCGTTGTTGACCAAGATCTGTAATCAGTCCTATCGAGTCATAGGAGGGCGGGTATACGGAACCGCCGGCTTAGACTAATCATACTGAATTTACTAACATGATTGATTTTCTTGTGTTATGATAAACAGTGTACGGTACAATGATATTGATTGGTATTTAAAACTGGTGATTGATTTTAGTTTAAGGTGATATGTTGTTTAAGTATGGTTTGGTTTGGTTGAAGATAAGGTAGACAAATCGCAGTGAAGAATCTTAGACAAATCTCAATTTATTGGAGACAAATCTCAATGAAGAGCCTTAGACAAATCTCAGTCAAGTCTTGAGACAAAACGCAATCAAGAAATGAAATGGACAGAGTCTCTCCTCTAGGTAAACGCATATGGACTTCAATACTCAAAACGCAGAGACAAATCTCAACCTGTAAAAACAACCAAAACGCAAGACAAAATGCAGGAGGACAAAACCAAGAGAACAAAACGCAGGAGACAAAACGGGCAGGAGACTAAACACAGGATACAAAACGCAGTGAAGACAAAGAAAAGCGCAAAGAGACAAAACTCAGGAGACAAAACGCAAGAGATAAAAAACGAAAAAGGAGGCAAAACCGCAGAGACAAAACGCAAAAGAAAAAATGCAAGAGACAAAACGCAAGAGACAACGCAAGAGACAAAACCAGAGACAAACGCAAGAGACAAAACGGCAAAAGACAAAAACGCAAGAGACAAAAACGCAATGAGACAAAACGTCAAGAGATAAAAACGCAGAAGCAAAACCAGGAGACAAACGCATGAGGACGAAAACATAAGAGACAAACACAGGATACAAAAATGCAGGAGACAAAACGCAAGAGACAAAACGCAGGAGACAAAACGCAAGAGACAAAACGCAGGAGGCAAAACGCAGGAGACAAAACGCAGGAGACAAAACGCAAGAGACAAAACGCAGGAGACAAAACGCAAGAGACAAAACGCAAGAGACAAAACACAAGAGGCAAACGCAGTGAGCACACTTGATAAAACGCAGTCAAATTCTTGAGACAAACGCAAAAAAAAAACCCAAGAAAATGAAATGGACAGAGTCTCTCCTATACAAAACGCAAGATAGGTCTTCAACTAGGCAAAACGAGAGTAAAACGCAAGCACCAAAATGCAGGAAGCAAAGCGCAGAACCAAAACGCAGAACCAAAACGCATTAAGCAAAACGCAGCTCCTAATAAGACAAAACTCATTTATAAGTTGTCCTTTACCAAAACGACAAAACTCAGAATACCCTTTTTTTTTATTTTTATTCTGACAAAACGCAACCAAGAATATGCCAGTGAGACAAAACGCAGTCAAGAAAATACAAACTTTTTCACCTAAAAACACCTAAAAATCACCCTTTTGACCGACATTGCTTGGTTTCTTTGCACAAACTTGATCCAGAAGTTATACAACTATAAAGAATACTAACTTTAACACAAAAAGAGAGAATCAAAGAGTGTCAAGAATAAGACTTAAACCTTCAAAAAACCAAAACTTTTGATCTAAACTACCAAGAAATCACACACCAAACTATCTAATCATCACATGTGCTCTGATACCAATTGTAGTATAAATTAGAAAATCATCAACACAAGGTAAGAATAGGGGTTGGGCCTTATATTATAGAGATAGAAAGTGAGATTTCTAGTGAGAGAAACACCTTAAGTGTGTGTAATATCAATAACAACCAACCCACCCCTTCCATGGCTGGAAAGGGTAATATAATACATGTGTTTAGATGCCCTAAAAGGCTATGGTATATGGGCTTCAAGTGGGTAAATGACCCGACCCAATACCATGAGTCATACGCTTACGATTAAACTACGAACTATGCTATTCTAGACAATACACGGGGTGGCCGAGTCTTTTTCTTAAACCTAACAGGGTTTAATTAATTTGAAGCATCATTTAGTGGAACTAAGGAAATAAAATTTGTGAAAGCTCAGAAAAAGGTGTCCTCTGATGGAGGTCCCATAGATATGGGTGGCCCCCTTAATATGCAGGCGGCCCCCAAAGTAAAAAATGGTGACCGCCACCAGTAACACAACCTAGATATGAGAAAAGTGTGTCTTTTCAAAAATCTCATATTGGGTCCCCTGACCAAACACATAATATTAACCAATGTAAGAGTTCCCGTTGCTACGAATAATGAAGTGTAAGCAATTCAAAGCCATTGTCAAAACCCGAAGTTGGAATACAAACCAAATTTTATACAAAAAACTCCACCACCTAGAAAGTCAAAATAATAATCACGTCCTAAAACATACCTCAACCAAAAAGAAAACATTTGTCGACAAAATCAACACTCGAGGTATTCCTATTAACTTGGAACAACTTCCTCACTACAAAGTTTTAAATGCCAATGGGAAATGTGTCTTCCCGATTTTCCCTACATCACAACCAATTACATCAAAATGCAAGAGATTTTATCACTAACAACTTTGACCTAGATATTAGGACCAAATGTTTGAGGTGTTGCCTTAATAAATAGATAATGCCATTGGAGTCGATTTGGTACCCAAATGATGGATAAGGATAACAGATGCTCCAAACACAGACGTGGTAACCAAAAGCTCTTCTCAGTTACAAGGGAATACAATGAGGTAATGTTATTTTTGAAGCAATCATCGCGTAACATCATTTGGCAAAAGGTACGATTTCAATGACGTCACTCAAAATAGGATAATTAAGAGCATGTAGATAACTTAATGATTTAACAGATAATATAGGACAAATATGTGATAATAAGTGTAGAGTAACTTTCTCTGAACATGATAGTGAAATCACTAAGGATGGTAAGGTCATAGGTAGAGGTATTAGGAAGAAAGGCTTATATGTGATGAAATTAGGAAATAAGCCTAAAGACAAAATTTGTCTAGCAATGATTGATGAAAACTCCACGTTGTGGCATAGGAGATTAGGTCACGCAAATATGCGTCTCATTCAATCGTTAGCATCTAAGGAATTAGTTAGAAACTTACCTAAGCATTAAAAGTTTTGATCACACATCTGGACTGTTGCAAAATTAGAAAAAAGCTTAGCTAGTCATAAGGCTAAGATATATATTCTCAGAGACTAGATGCATAGAACACCTTCAATCATGGAATCTCTTCGGCTCATCTGGCTACGTAGTTTACAGGGAAACGGCTACAAACCTTAGTCACTAGTAATGACTACATAGGTAAACTTGGACTAGAATTCCTTAAGGATAAAACCGAAGCTTTTGACAATCAAAATATTTAGTAAGAAAATTGAAAACCAATTAGGATCTAATATAGTGTCAATAAGAACCAACCACGGTAGGGAATTTGATAATGAGATCAATTAGGAGAGTATATGTAATGCAATGGATTACACAGAACTTCTCAGCTCCACAACTCCATCAATCAAAGGGCATGGTTTAAAGGAAAAATAGGACACTTCAAGAAAGAGTAGGACGTAGAGTTGAATGACAATCGTTCACCACAAAAATTTTTGGTGTAACGTAGTAGACACTTCAACATACATTCTCAACCGAATCCTAATTAGAACCATCTTAGGAAAAAAAAACAACCGATACGAACTCTTAAGAGGTAGGAAACCTACGTTAGATACTTTAGAGTATTAGGAAGCAAGTGTCTTTATCTACACACTAAGATCTGAGCTTACAAAAGTTTTAACTAACCCAAAGTCCTACGAATGTAAATCTTTTTAGGTTTATTCTCAAAATAGTAAAGCACAACATCATCCCTAAACAAACATACTAGAAAAGTCAACGAGTCACATAACGAGACATTCAATAAATCCTCCCACCCTATAAGACAACCACCCTTGGTGGATGAAGCTTTAGATGAAGAAGAAGCAATCAAGGTGAACCAAAACAGAAAAACCCAGCAAAATGACATTGTGATGAAACTTTAGAGATGTGACGAAAAAGTAAATATAAAGGAATCTTCTAAAACCATCCATTAGAAAATGTCCTAGGAAAACCTTAACCAAAAGAAACCTTAGATCACAACCCAAACCAAAGTAAACTTCTTTAGATTTTTTATATCACTATAGCACCAAAGAAATTGTGATGAAGCCTTAAACGGATGATAGTTGATATTCTTTATAAAGAAAGAATTAAATTAATCATTGCTAACGACATTTTGGAAGTTAGTTTCACAACTAGGAATATGACAATTTAGGAACTAAGTGAGGTGTTTAGATATAAGCTAGACTGAGAACTGTATTGTGTTTTCTAAAATAATAGGCTAGGATAGTATGCTCAAGGCTATAATCCACAGAGGGGCATCGATTTATGATGAAACAAATGCCCAGTTTCTATAACTTGAGTCAATTAGGATACTATTACTTATGCTTGTGCTTTAGAATTTTAAACTATTCCAAATGGATGAAAAAGGTGCATTCCTGAATGGTTTATAAATTAGAGAGTATATCATGGCAACAACCTCCAGGATCATTGACTTTGAAGAAACCGGATCCATGTTTATAAAACTAAAGAAAGCTATATATGCTTAAACAAGCACCCAAGGCTTGGTAAGATAGTTTAAAAGCATATCCTTATCAAACATGACAAACTATAAAATAGGATCGTTATATAACACTCTATTTACTAAGAAGAGAGTTCAAACACATCATCGTTTCAAATATATGTTGATGAAATCATATCGGTTTGACTTGTCAAGACATGGTGTGATGATTTGCAAAATCAATGCATTACATTCGAGATGAGCATGATGGGGTGAACTTAACTTCTTTCTTGGACTAAGCAAATAAAACTAATAAAAGATGGTATTTTCTTTAATCAATCTAAATATATTAAAGAAATGGTTAAGAAATTTAGCTTAGAAGAATCTAAACCAATGAAAAACGATAGTTTATTATACCTAATGGCAAGTAGGCCCGATATCATGTTTAGTGTTTGCCTTTGTGCCCACTTCCAAGAGGCTCCCAAAACTTCTCTACCTTGAATGCAGTTAAACGGTCTTCTGATACAATAAAGGCACTAACTCACTTAGGATTATGGTATCCTAAGGGGAGCCCGGCAAGAAACTGAAGTATATGCCAACTTTGATCATGAAGCGGGAGATTATGTGATCGAAAGAGCACTAGCGGCATTTGTCCGTTTCGTGATGGTTAGTTTGACATCTTGGTTCAGAAGAAACCAACAGCTCTTGCAAAATCCACTACCAAAGCCGAATACGTAAGCGCCATAAGGCATGTCAACAAGCACTATGGATTAAACAAGCTCTTATCGACAACAGATGTTCGACTTGGCGATGTCCAGATCATGTGCTACAATAAAAGCGTGATTGACCTTTTGCAAAAACCTAGTATGCAACATTCTCGAACCAAACACATCAAAAATAGTACCCAACTGTTTTCATCGTGATAATGTCAGAAAGGACATATCTCAATCGAACAAGTGTTGTCTGTCAACAACAACGCTACATTCTTTACGGAAACCCCCTTAAACGTGAATCGTTTAACTATTTACGTCTGGTTTAGGAATGATGGAGCACCATTCCTATAATCATATGCTAGTCCGCTTCTCTTTTCTGTCTCAATTCAAGTACCGTGGTTCCATTCTGTGTCGTAGACAACTTTAAATACTTCATCCGATGTACTTAAGCAATTTAATTCGCAAAATGCAAATATAAAATGTCCACTCCAATTTGTAAAAAATTGTCAAACTGAGTCAAAAACCCCTCCTGAAGGGCGGCCGCCCATGACCTAGGCGTTTAGAGGTAGCCCTATGGCGGCCCCCCAATATATCTGGGACCAAGCCATCAGCAGATACAAAAAATTTGAACACATAACTTTAAAATTTTTTCAAAACTCAAAAACCAAACATACCCCATTTCTTCTTAGCAAGCGACGAACACAACACAACACCCCAGAAAACACGATAATCAACCACTAAAACTATAATTAAAGATCAAATCAACACATATAATCACTCACAACATCTTAAAGATCATCAATTGTAAGTAATTTCATCTATTTTTCCTTCATTGAGTCAAGGGTTCATGATGAATCACTAAAATTGAAATTAAGGGATTTCATTTTCTTCAATATTATACTATTTTTTTTAAAAAAAAATAACCCCCCCCTTACTAGGATGCAATGTAAAACTAAAAATGCTTCCCATAGACCATAGATTTGCATACATTATCAATTTGTTGAAAAAATTGATTTCGAACCAAAACCCCAATTTTAATTTTCAATGTACTCACGTTAGGGACACATAATGAAATTTGTGGTTATGGCATTGTTAATACAACTTAAAGTCGGGGGGGTGTTTTCAAAACACACAAATAAAGGAGAATGCATAATGATTCTCATGAACATAGTTAAGATACATAATTCTATGTATTTTTTGACATGTTGGATTAGTCAAAATCAAACTAAGTAAGCGTTTGATTAACTCTTAGGATTTATAAAGTTTTAGGCGAGTTAAACGTTACTAACACATTTGTCACATTTAGGCCACACACTAATAAACAATGTGTATAACAAAATTACAGGTAAATCATAATAAAATGTGATTCTGCTTTTGTTTTAGGAAATCATAATGCCTCGTAAGTCCATCACCAAAGATCACAAAAATAAATACGAGAGACTATATTCCGTAATAATATCACATAATAACATACAACCTATAAAATAAAAACTAAGAAACTTGAAAGTCTTGCATTCATAGGGTCCGAGTGGTTTTTTGACAACGTTTGCAATCTTAATATGTTCGGGATTCTACGTTCAACTTGTCCGAGTTGAGTGTCTCCTTGAAATAAGTGACCAAAACTGTCCTCGATTCCATCTGGAATTTTATAGTCAATATCAAATCCATTAATTTTCTGATGAAGGTAGGATGAAATGATCATACGAATTTGTGATTCAAAACCAATTCTTCTCTTACACTCTTGAATAGATTGCTCAAATTCCATGACATATAAGCCTTGCGAGGGTGCCATGCGTCTTACTGACAAATGTCCCTTTGATGAGTTAACATATGGTGTCCCCTATAAGAACGAATGGTCCATATCAAACCAACCTCCTTCTCCTGATACATCATTTTGTCTAAATCGAATCGATAAAGAAGGTCACAGTCTGTCCGCAACCGTCACGAGGAAGATATGATGTTCTGAATATCAAGTCTAACTCGGGAAATTTGACCAACCCTGAAGCCTTAGGAAGAAATTATTTGGGAAAATGTCTTTTGTTGGGGGTAATCAGGATCATGTTCCCGCGTGTCATGTTACATTCATATTTAGTGTACACTCCAAAAGTTCAACCCTTGTCCTATTTTCATGGCTAAACGAATGAGTGGGATCACTAAACAAGACGGTTGATCCACCTTATGGTTAGTTATTTGACGCGTTAGTTTAAAAGAAAAGTCATCATGAATGAAAAATCCTGATATGTACAATAAGTCTTATGTCTGTATTGATTGTTTCAAGAATCCTCTGCCGCTCAACAAGAGCAAATCCTAGAAAGGATTTGGCATGAGAAAGGTCATAACTCAAAACTTTTTCTCTTTCGCCTTTGACCAACATCTTCTTCTCATCTTAACGATGATGATATGATGGAAATGGCGAAGGTGACCATCGCTTCAAGCACTCTTCCCACATATATCGTTATATCAATTTGTTAACTAACAAGTTCCTTAAATTTTTCAACCCACCTAACATTGACACCACACTTTGGAACCCTTTTAACACTCGTCAAACGAAATCATCTAACCGTCAAGTTCAGATTCACGATTGAGCAACCGTGGTGGATTAAGGTTAATCAGAAAGGCTTCAGAAAAATTTATGAGAAATATCAGAAAGTGAGCAATAAGGAGATGTGCTATTTATGACATTATTAAATATATTACTTATTACTTCATGATGCTTTAGTACTTAAACCTATATTATTTAGTGGTAAATTAGCATGCATTACGGGTAACATAACTTGCCTTAGATGATTTTTCAATTTTATCATCCTAAAAACTTGTTTTCTGGTACTTGATACACTATAATTACCTCTATGATGATATGCATGCTTATCTATAGTCAATAATGCACATATGTGTTTTCTTTTACCTTGGAATTTTGAATGTTAGTCCTAAATGAATTTAATTGTTAAGCTTTAGATGATTCATGATGAAATAGAATTGATTACAAAAGGGAAAAATAGAAATTTTTTACAGGTTATGCAGAAAAACAGGAATAATTGGAAAATTTCCCTGTCTTCAGAGAACAGCCCCCATAAACATGTGGTGGCCCCCTAATATATCTGGGACTGCCATGTATATATGGGACCGCCATCAGAAGTCACGGAAATTTTACTATGACTACCTAATTTTCTGTGCAGTTGACTATTCTCTCTTAGACCCAGCTAAACCTCCTGCATTTTGCTAAACAACTTTTGGAATTTGTTTCCTTAATTCTCATGCTTTTCTACTTTGATCATTTGCTTTCAAATTAAATAAGCCATATTTCTCATTCTTCCCACCATCTCATCTTCCTTAACGACAAATCTACCATGAACTCCACAAAGCCTCTTCCTCTAACCCTTCCAATAAAACTCAAACTAACTCATAAACCCTCCTAGACACAACTAATTGTCAACATCTCTATTGATGAAAGATATCACCACCACACCTTCTCTTTCAATAATTTCTTCATCTCCAACTCCAACTCCTCTAAATACACCATAAAAAACAACATCCACTAATCAAACCTCATCAATCCAAGAGAACACATCTTCCTCTTTTCAATCAAAACTTCAAATTCACCACCATCTCAAATAAACAAATCCTCATCCTTGAACTCCTTTGCTTGACAATATTTTGGATTTCTCCTAACCTCTAAACCTCAACCACTTCAAGTTATCCTACCTTTGGATATCACACTCTCTTTTGGTCACCATAATCACCACTTATCCACTTTATGACACCTTTATCACCGACCAACTCCACCACAACCTCAACCACCTATCATGGAGTCACCCTCTTTACTATAATTAACTATACTACCATGGGTCTAATTGCTATGTTTCTTTCCATAACCGAACTCTTTTCTAACCTTAAAAAGATGAACACATGTTTGCTCATTCTGGAAATATTCTTGCTCATTCTACGTAATCACCTCACACATTCTACCTCACCTTGAAAATGTCTTCAGAATTTTTTCATAAACTTTCACCCCAAACCTTATTGCTCAAAAAAGTCCATTATCTATGAATCAGAATCAATTAACGACTTAGGTAGTATTATCTCTCTTATCTCATGAAACATGTAGTATGTTTTTTTATGGATTAATTACCTTGTATTAGCTCTAGTTTTTTTTATGTTGTATGACTAATAATTCATTTGCGATGTATGAGTTTCTTGATGATTGAATAAACACTCTTTGGGTGACTAAATTTAATGTGCTTCTTTAAAAGATATTTGTCTTGTCACTTGTATATTCTAACATTGTTTGTACAAACACATTTTGTAAGATCAATCCCTTGTGCCCCTAACAAAGGGAGCATACAACTAGGGAGAGTTTTGATATCGTCGATTTCTTTCTTCCTACAACTACTCCGATATGCATACACCCTTTTTTGAATTCCGACAAAAAGGAGAGAAAATGGAACAAAAACTCTTTTAATAATTTTTGTAACTTTTAATTTTAGTACAAAATGTGTTTTATATGTGTCATCATCAAAAAGGGGAGATTGTTAATACAAATAATGTCTAAAAACGTTATTTATATTTTTTGACCTCTCAACGTTTTGATAATAACAAAATGTAAAAACGTTTACGATAAAATTAAACGTTTACAAATTATTAATCGTAAAATTCCATTTCTAAGATTAGTAATCACTTAAGGTATGAACAAACAAATCATTAAGCATGATTAGTGATCAAGAAAATATTTTTCTCTTATCCATTACATTTTTACAAAAGAATTTCACAAAATTAATTATACAAAATATTTTCTAATTAAAAGAAAAGTTTTATTAAAAACTTAAAATTTAAAATTCAAATTTTCCCCCCAAAATGGAAGCTTCTATACCAGATACAACCTTCCCCACAAAAAGACAAAAAAGGGAGCGTAGTCTACTGGGCGGCCCCCAGATATATCTGGGACCGCCGGGACCGCCGCCAGTGACCGTTGGATTTTCCTGCCTATAAATACTGCTCCATTCCTTGCAGAAAATCAGACCTCTTTGCATGAATTTTCTCACACTTCTTTCTCTCTCTAAAAACCTTCTTTCTCTCACTAAATATCTTGATCACTAACATCTCTTGATCTTGTTTCAAGTGATCTAATCTCTTCTTCTCATCTCTTCCCTCTCATTCAAGTGCAAGAGAAGAACACTCGTATTCGCCAAGAAACGAAGTGTTGATTAGTGATCTCTCCTCTTTTCTTCTAAGTATCAAATCTCTATTGTAATTATCTTGTGTATTTGTGTGATTCGGATATTATGTAAATCCGATAGTGTAGATCTAGTGATCGTGTAGTGATTGTGAAGTGGTAGATTGGTTCTAGCTAAGATTAGGACTCGACATTTAGCTTAGTGTCGGAAAATAACATAAGCGACGTGTAAACGGTTTTCTTCGCCTGAAGGGAGCTTGTTGACATAGTGAAATCTCGAGTAGGATACTCGGGGAGTGGAGTAGGGCGAAGAAGAGCTTCGTAGCCGAACCACTATAAATCTTGGTGTCTTGGTTTGATTGTTCATTCTCTCATCTCTTTATATTGTTGTGATTGTTATTTACTATTAGTTTAGATATTTACTTGGTTGATTCATATTGTTGGTTGGTTAAACATACTACTCGAATCTAAGTATTTTGAAAGTAAAGTTTTAAAACGAAAACAAACATGTAAACTATTTAACCCCCCCTCTAGTTTCCACAAAGTCAAATAAAGGTTGGTATGATTTCAAGCAAATGTGGAATACACTAATTTATTCAAAAACAAAAGAAGCATACGCGCACAATCTAGAACAACTTAAAAAAACTATGGTCGACTCTCCAACTATTATATTATATATTCATATGATTAAATCAAGTAGTTTTATATATTTTTATAGCTGTGAAATGAATTTTATTATGTATTTAGGTGTTATTGCTTATCTAAACAAACATTGATTAACACAACATAAAGAACTATTTGTAGTAGCTTAGACAAAAGAACATCTCTACTTTGGTAATCACACTACAAGGAGAGTGGTGAGTCAACAACATGCAAAGTTATAGTTGTAATTGGATCCATCATAATCACATTTAGAGAGAATAGTGTCATATATTCATGATGTTTAATTCACAAGTCACGAACATTAACGCAAGTATCCAAGAAAGCATAATTATCATTCGAAATCGTTACGACATACCACACTTTCAAAATCTAAATCGATTTGTTTCACTTTATGTACTTGATATAATTTTTCAGGAAATCTAGAAGTACAGAGATGTTGAAATTTATGAAAATTATAGGTGTCAACTCCGTAAAAGTTATTTATGAAAATTATAGGTGTCAACTCCGTAAAAGTTATGGGCTACCATGTTCACATGAGCAAATAATGTATTTGTATAAACGTCAACATGTACCACTTCATGTCGTTGATATATTTTGGAAAAGCTTGATTTTTCTACCATGATTTTATTTTGATGATGATTTGGATCGTAAAATGCCGAGCATTCAAGAGTTAAATGCAGAGTTCAAAAAGTAATGGATGGTAGAAGAATTTCTTAAAAAGGATGAAAGAGATAGTGACACCATCAACAACTTGGGTTCGTGATCCTACTCTTCGAAAAACTACTCGTGGGCATCCCTCGTGCAAAAGAACCCATGTTGAGCCGCGTTTACTAGCACAAGAACCACTTAGACAGTTAGACCTACCAGCTCATCAATTCCAAAACAAGCAAGACGCGCACATATTTAGTTTCCTAAAATGTTACATGCTTTCATCAATAGTGTACAAGATGTCAAATTTAATGAAAATGGTGAATTTTGAGCGTTAGCTGTCGGACTACGCCTTGATGAAGATGAATGACCGATCGTCCGATATCATTAACTGCAAGAGTTTGACATGCACCGTCAACGGTATGTCACCATGTTTTGCACTGATGGATAGGACCATGTTTTGATTCAAAATACTAACGCCTACATTTCACTCAACCATTCCTTCGTCTTTACTTCCTTCATCTTCATTTAGTTAGCCTTTGTAAATAAAAAACTTTATATAGGTGTTTTTTCAAAATATATTTGATTTTTACAGGTTTGCCTTTTTCCATGGGAACAACTCCAGGGTCTTTTTCTGAACTTTTACTGGAGGTAGTTACTGGTGATGATGGCAGAAGTTTCGGAAACCTCATCACTAACAACGAACTCCCTTTATCTGCACATGCAGTTGTGTCTGATGATGACCTTCTGATCAAAATCTTACTTCGATTACCCATACTCTCACTTCTTTTCTTCAAATCCGTATCCAAACATTGGTTATCTCTCATCAGGCACATTAACTCTACCCTTTGTAGGACCCAAAACCCTAATCTCAATCCTCCTACCATTTATTTATCAGAAGATGTGAATCTCCATCTCTGTATGATTTTGTGTTGTTGGATTCTAGAATTCTGTCCAGAATACATCCGTTACCATTCACCTTCAACTTTCACCTGAATTCAGATTTTAATCGCCTTGTGAGGTGAACGCTAATGCATTAAATAGATCTATTGGGTTTGACAACCCTGTCTAGGGTATGTGTGAAAACCTAAAGATCATTGAATCATTTAAGCTCATGTTGTTTAGACCTTTATCTAGGATAATATCAATGTTTATAATTTATAAAAACATAGCGGAATAAGAACAAAGATATTCAACAAGGTTTTCCATTCATACGTTTCCATCAAGCCCTAATTCTAGACGATCAACTCTAGAACGGTTACAATCTAACAGGGATCAAAGATCCTTGGGGCTACACACTTCTTCACTAGACGTCTACATCTCTACGTGTTTACACACACACACGTTTTTCTGTGCACACACTTAAAACAATGTCTATGGATCTCTTTATATAATAGAGTCCATAAGACTTACAAAGGAAATCTATTTGAATTAGGAAACTTGTCAATTAGCATTAACTTCAGTCTTCTGTTTGACTAATCAGCATTAACTTCAGTCAATTAGCATTAACTTCAGTCTTCTGTTTGACTAATCAGCATTAACTTCAGTCTTCTGTTTGAATTAGGAAACTAATAAATCAACATTAATCTTCAACATTAATGTTTGACTAATCTTTATCTTCAACATTAATCTTGATCTTGTTTCCTTCTTTAGCATATCTTGTAGAATCCTTCATCTTTTGTAGAATTCCATAATGTCAAATTAGTCCCTCTTGTTTCATTCTTTTGTTCTTTTGTCTCATCAAATCTATAATTCCCAACAGTATGAATCCTAGTGAACACCCTGTCAATCGGACATTTTGTATTTAGAAAGTAGTAGGTATATGACAATAATACCTTGTTTGGGGCACATTGACATATGAAATGACATATGTATTGTTAACGTTCGGTGTCACGAGCTTATTGCGTGAAAGAAAAGAGATTGTTATACATTGTATTTGTTGCAATGTTTTCCCGAGAACTAATTATGTGTTTAAAGATTATTACTTATTAATTATTTTAAACTCTGAATTTCACTCAACAATGTTGTTGACGTTTTAAACATGTTTTATCTCAGGTAACCAAGGATGAAGGCAACGATGGCGTGGAGGTGTCGTGCGTGTGATGGATTTGTTAAAAGACTACTTGTGTGTTCCTTGTCTTTCAAAAGCAATGTCTTAAGTGGTTCTAAAACAATGTCTTTATTTTGAAACAATAGTTTTTCAAATGTTGTAATGGTTGCGGTTGCGATTCTGTGGGGACCTGAACGCGTTTTACTCTGATTAATAAGGGAACACATGTTTGTTAAACGTCTCATTTGGGCCATTTTCAATTATCTTGGTGAATGGTGCTATTTAGTAACACCCAATTGCTAATTTTGCTACGCAATCCAAAGTTGTTTGGTTGGGGGTGTTATAGAGTGGCCTAAAGAGCCTAATGTTATAGAGAACTAGGTCGAGTCTTTTTGAAAACCTAAACTATAACACTTCTACACGCACGCTAAGACTCATCGTTGCCATTGGTTACATGTGAAAAGAAAAGGTATATTTGTGCATGGGTTGTATGTATAAATTATCATGTACAGGTATATTTATTCATGTGTTGGATGAATAAAGTGTTATGTATTGGTACATTTATGCATGTGTTGTATGCATAGAATGGCATGTGATTATATAATAATTATTATTATATATGTTTAGAGTATAATTGAGGTATATACTGAACGAGAATGTCACGCATTGTAAAAATTATATTGAGTTGCGCTCTTATGCGAACATGTTATTTTGATAATAGTGTTCCAATAAGAATAAGAAGTGATACGCTATTGAATGAGTATTATATGATATTTTCTAGATTATCATGGTGAACGTAATTCCTCCCGATCATGTGGATGATGTACCCGTCGTTGAGCCGAATCAACACGATGATGTTCCTGTTGTTCCCGAGCCTGTCTTAGTGGATGAAGACGAGGACCCGGAAGAGGAAGAATTTGAGGAAGAAGAACCTCAAAAAGAAGAAGATGATATGGAAGTTGACATCAAAGAAGATGAGAATGAGCCGAAGTTGACATATCCTTATGAAGAGGTGGATCCTCTTAACCCTCTGCCGCCTGCTTCTGATTCAGAGCATGAGGATGTGATTGAGGTTGAGGACACGGTTGAATCTGAGGATAAGACTGTTTTGGCTAGTGTCCATGAGATAGGTGAGTCGTCTACTACTCCTTTCCTTTGAGAGGACAGTAATGGTCTATTGCCTGGTCTCATGAAGAGGGACATTAACTCTCTTTTTGGTCGGATGGCTTCTCATTCAAGATGACTCTGTGATCGCGAGACGGCGCATGCATTAGTCAAAAAGAAAGGAAAAGTAAAGGACGAATATTATGGTAAGTTGATTTTGGGTTTGGGTAATGAAGTGCGTTCTAGTGTGGAGCAAGGAACGGTTGCAATGGAAAAGCTGGTTGAAAAGCTTGGTAATGCTGAAGAAAAAGCTGAGTGTAAGAAGTTAAAGAAGGAACTGGAAGAAGCAAGGTTTAGCAACACATTTCTTCGTATGCAGAACGAACGAGTCAAGAGAGATCTCTATTGGACTAGAGTTCAAGCTCATGAGTTCTATCAAGAGATGATTCATAGGGGATTTGTGTTTGAAGAAAGACCGAATGAAGCTATCGATGTTCCGGTTGAAGATGAGAAGAGTCCATCATCTGAGCCGCGAGGATCTCCTCATGATGCTTAGTAGTTTAGTTTCAATTGTAGTATCTTTATTGTGTAATCACTAAACTGAATCCTCAGTTAGTAGACTTGATGCTATTGGTTGTAACGATTTGTATCATTTCATGAAACAATGAAACTATGTATTAACTCTTTTGTGATGAATAATGAATGACTATCTTTTGATTACTACTTGATGCTGTGTGACTATTGTTGTGATTGATTTGTCATTGTACCATATTATGAGTATATCATGTTATGAATGCTTATTAGATGGTTTTTTGTGTGATGTGACAGAATCATACCTCTAAAGTCTGCACCTTTGACTCAAGCTGCCATTCATCGAATGATCAAGGAAAGTGTCGATGATGTTATCGCTGCAGAGCGGGCTAGACATGCAAATGCTGGAAATGATGCTAGAGGGTCTGGACCAGTTAGAGGTCAAGATGTCGTACCTGGTGTTCATGAGTGCACTTTTGCTGGGTTTATGAAGTGTAATCCTACTGTTTTTCATGGTACTGAAGGAGCTGTTAAATTACGAAGATGGTTCGAGAAAACTAAGAGTGTTTTTGGAATTTATGAATGTGCAGAGGGCAAGAAGGTTAAGTTTTGCTGCTGCAACACTGCAAGGACCTGCTTTAACTTGGTGGAATGCTAAGGTTGCAACCATGGGTTTGGAGACTGTTAACCAAATGCTTTGGACTGAAATGAAGCAATTGATGACTGCAGAGTTTTGTCCAATAGAACTATGGAACCTGAAGGTCAAGGAGTATAACATTGACGCTTATACTTAAAGGTTCAATGAGTTAGCTTTGATGTGTCCAAGGATGGTTGCCAGAAAGTGTGAAGGTTGATGCTTACATCCGAGGATTGACTGATAACATCAAGGGTGAAGTCACTTCTTCTAAGCCTACCAACCAGAACGAAGCTGTGCGTATGGCCCATAAGTTGATGGAACAAAAATTGCAAGCTAGAGATGAAAGGATTTTGGAAGGAAAGAAGCAAAAGTGGTAGAGCTTTCAAAGTGGGAATAGTAGTATTAAGAGCAACCAAAAGGACAACTCACGCCAAACATCACAAAATAACCAAAAGCAAGGGAACGCGCGAGCTATGACTACTGCTCCTACTGATGGAAATGTGTCTTTAGGATCACTTCCTGTGTGTGAACGTTGTTTTACTCACCATGTTAATCAATGCACGATCAAGTGCCACAAGTGTGGAAAGGTTGGGCACAAAGCAAGGTATTGCAAGGAAAAGAATGTTGCCACGGGTGCAAATGCTCAGCCCATTCTGACTTGTTATGATTGGGGTGAGCAAGGTCATACGAGGAATCGATGCGCAAGGAAGATTAAGCAAGAGGAAATGGGAGAAGTTCATGGCCGATCATATGCGATTAAGGATGCTGAGCCGCAGGGTCCGAATGTGGTTACTGGTACTTTTCTGCTCAATAACTGCTATGCTTCTGTTTTATTTGATTTGGGTTCCGATAGGAGTTTTGTGAACACTAGATTTAGTTCCATGCTTGATATCGATCCGGTTAAAATAGATACTAGTTACGAAGTAGAATTAGCTGATGGAAGGTTAGTTAGTACATGCATTATGTTAGAAGGTTGCACTTTGAATTTAGTGAACCATATTTTTGAAATCGATCTTATGCCAATTGAGCTTGGTACGTTTGACGTCATAATCGGTATGGATTGGCTTGTCAAGCACGATGCCGTTATCGTCCGTGGTGAGAAAGTTGTTCGTATACCGTACGAAAACAAGACGTTGATAGTCAAAAGTGACAAGGATGTGTCTCGATTAATGGTCATATCTTGTATTAAAGCCCGTAAGTATGTCGAGCGAGGTTGTAATTTATTTTTGGCACATGTCACGGAGAAGAAATCAAAGGAGAAACGATTAGAAGACATGCCTGTAATTAGTTACTTTCATGAGGTGTTTCCTAAGGATTTGTCAGGACTACCACCGCCGAGGTAAGTAGAGTTTCAAATTGATCTAGTACCGGGGGCTGCACCTGTTGCACGTGCACCGTATAGATTGGCACCGTTTGAGATGAGAGAGTTGTCGGTACAACTGCAAGAGCTGCCGGAGAAGGGATTTATTCGTCCGAATTCATCATCGTGGGGAGCACCGGTGTTGTTTGTGAAGAATAAAGATGGATCTTTTAGAATGTGTATAGATTACCATGAGTTGAACAAGTTGACTGTCAAGAATCGTTATCCTCTCCCAAGAATCAACAATTTATTTGACCAGCAACAAGGTTCAAGCGTGTATTCTAAGATCGATCTGCGATCATGATATCACCAGTTACGCATTAAAGAAGAGGACATACCAATTACTGCATTTAGAACTCAATATGGTCACTTTGAGTTCCAAGTGATGCCGTTTGGATTGACTAATACGCCTGCTGTGTTTATGGACTTGATGAACCGAGTATGCAAGCCATATCTTGATAAGTTCGTCAAAGTGTTCATCGATGATATTTTGGTTTATTCCAAGGACGAAGAAGACCATGGAAAGCATTTGAAGATTATTTTGGAGCTGCTTAAGAAAGAGAAATTGTACGCCAAGTTTTTAAAGTGTGATTTTTGGCTAGATTCGGTACAATTTCTTGGTCACGTGATTGATCGTAATGGTGTTCATGTTGATCCTGCCAAGATCGAAGCCATTAAGAATTGGGCTGCACCAACAACGCCAACGAAGGTGAGGCAATTTCTTAGATTAGCTAGTTACTATCGGAGGTTTATTGAAGGCTTTTCTTTGATTTCTAAGCCACTGACGAAGTTGACTCAGAAAGATAAGAAATACGAATGAGGAAAAGATGAAGAGGAAGCTTTTCAGATATTGAAGCAGAAGTTGTGTAGTGCACCGATTTTAGCGTTGCCCGAAGGAACGAAAGATTTTGTGGTCTATTGCGATGCGTCACTTAAAGGTTATGGAGCCGTGTTGATGCAAAGAGAAAAGGTGATAGCATATGCTTCTCGACAATTGAAGGTCCATGAAGAGAATTACACTACTCATGATTTGGAGTTAGGAGCCGTTGTTTTCGCTCTTAGATTATGGAGACATTATTTGTATGGGACGAAGTGTGAGGGTTTCACCGATCATAAAAGCCTACAATATATTTTGAATCAGAAAGAGCTTAACTTGAGACAACAGAGATGGATTGAGTTGCTAAGTGATTATGATTGTGAGATTCGGTATCATCCTGGAAAAGCGAATGTTGTAGCTGACGCCTTAAGTCGAAAGGAAAGGAATACGCCATTACGTGTTCGAGCTTTGATGATGACTGTTCACAACGATATACCTGAGCAGATTCGTGAAGCTCAAAAGGAAGCGATGAAAAGGAAGAATGTAAGGGCAAAGAATTTGGGGAGATTGATTAAGCAAATATTCAAGTTTCACCCCGATGAAACACGTTGTTTTGGAAATCGTGTTTGGTTTCTGCGATTCGGTAGATTTAGGGATTTAGTTATGCATGAGTCGCATAAGTCCAAGTATTCTATCCATCCGAGATCAGACAAGATGTATCAGGATCTGAAGCTGTTGTACTGTTGGCCGAATATGAAAGCTAATATCGCCACATATGTAAGCAAATGTTTGACTTGTGCGAAGGTTAAAGCCGAGCATCAGAAACCGTTTGGATTGCTGCAACAACCTAAGATTCTAGTTTGGAAATGGGAAAGGATTACT